>PVHP010049022.1:0-12316 GCA_004024765.1 Zapus hudsonius
CATGTGGGACAAGAGGGCGAGTTCTCTAGGGAGGCTAGTTTTAAGTCCTCCCCATGTGAGTCAGAGGGACAGCTGATTGGTTCATATCTGACCAATCAGTTTTAGCACCTAGGTTGTAGCTCTAACTAGACACCTCCCATTCAAAGGGAGGGGCTGGAAGGAGGAGAAGCTGGTCTCTATACACACCTGACTGTCACAGGCACAAAAGGCTACTGGTATCTGGAGGCAAGAATTCACTCTGGCCTGGGTCCATGCTGCTTCAACTACTTACTTGCTACTGAGGCAAGCTGACCCTTTGACTTTGTTTCTGGCACCTCCCTGTCTGCTATGGCTGATGTTCCCCTCTTTGTTTCCACATCTAGTACTTGAACCTCTAATGTCTAAGTGTCTTGGGTTCACAATCTTCCATCTTTATACTTGTTTCAAATATTGCCTCAGGTAGACCTTTTTATTCCCAATCACTGATTTTAGTCCTTAATTGGATCTACCTTTCATGCATTTCATTTGTTTTCTCATGGTCTACCTTTGCACTCTGTGTGTGTGTGTGTGTGTGTGTGTGTGTGTGTGTGTATACGTGTGTACACATGTGTATTTTACTGGAGCTTGAACCCAGGGCTTCATGCATGCCACTGAGCTATATATATCCCAAGCTCTCACTTTTATGTCCTTAATGAATAGTCTCACTCACGTTCATTTTTGATCTTAAAGCTCAACTTACTCTTTTAACATTTTACAAGATTGTTAATTTCTACTTTATTTTCCCTCTTATCTTCTAGTCATTCTAAGCTTTACTCTTTATTGTCTAAGTTTTCTCTTCTTTCTCTTCAATTAGTTTTCCTACCCAACTCCCATCCCACAGCAAGAACCACAGCTCCCATGCTGGTAGCAAAGGAGGAAGCTGACTCCTGGGGTGGCTTTTTCAGCTTCAATAAATAGGCTCTTAACACAAAAAAACAAACCTCACCCTAGGAGACTTGGGAGAGCCACACATGAACCCCCAGGGCTACAGTCCTCTCTGCAGGCAGCCTTGGCATTAAGGACATTTGGGCTGGATTCCTTAGCCTCTGCCCATAGAATGTCAGCCCCTCCCAGTCAGGGCAGTCAAAAATGCCTCCAGACACTACAAGGTGCCTTCTGGGAAGGAACCCCCCCCCTACACACACACTGAGAACCAGTATTGAACAAATACTAATTTCTGACATTGTTCACCATCCAGACTTAAAGGAAATCTGCATGTTTTAAGTTTAACACAGTGATAAAAACCAGCACTACTAGGGGAAAGGATACCTACTGAGAAGGGGCACAAGGGAATTCCCAGGGGATGAGGAAATGATCTCTATCTTGATTGAGCAGTATATATTTGTCCAAATTTAGATCATGCATCTAAGATTATATAACTTGAAATCTGTGCAGATAAATTTCACTTAAAAATGCATGGCCTCCAGCATACATAATCTGTGCCCCATGCATACTAAGATAAAGGTGGCTAAAGGCCATTCTTAGGAAGGGGCCAGTCACACACCTGGCTACAACAAGGAAGTAGATGGGATTGACCTGTGTGGTGGATGGAAAGCCATGGGGAGCCTTAGAAAATGTTCACAACAGACAAGGGTGATGCCAAGGCACTCAATACCTTGTAAGGCTCATCCTCATAAGCATCAAAGGGGGCTTCCCTTGGTGAGACCACCCCATTGTGCCATGCCTCAGCATGATGTCTGCCATCCCCTCCAGCAGTAGGGAGGAATCTAGTAGGCCAGGCCAGTTGCTACCACAATGGGTTCTTGGGTGCTGTAGCTTGCCAGGTTAGGGATCATGAAGATTTAGGCCAGCCCATACAATATCACAATTTCAGAAGGGAAAGGCTATTAAAATAGGCAGAGACGGCCCTAGGAAAGTGTGAGGGCACAAAGAAGAAGCAAAGCAGAATTTTTTCCATCTTTTGTGTCCAAGAAAGAATACTAATCTGGAGGTGGAGTGCCTTGAGAAAGAGTTAACTAACACCAGGCCTGAGGCATAGTTACAGAAAGCTCTGGCTTCCATCAACTTTTCTCCTACTGGCAATGCAGCTGGGCTGATATGAACACAAAGGTGCTTTCTCTCTATGAGGGGTCCTAAGCCCTTATGGTACACAGACTGAATTTATGTCCTAAGAAAAGACCTCCCCTGAAACTTGATGGGGTGCTATAATCTCCACTTGTGTGTGCCCATGGCCCGAATATTTGCTCCTTATCCTAAGTGACAGTCCATGAGAATCCGTATTTTCCAGACTCACTCTCCACCCAGGGCACATGACTTGGTGCAGAGAGCCCCTCTGCACCTTCCAAAATTAGTAATGCTTTACTTAAGTGAGCCTAGCCTTCCAGATCAAAGTCAAACTCACTCTGTTAAGAGCTACATCTTCAGTGATTGCTAAGTTACACAGCAGATCCAAGGGCTGCTTTTGTTAGCTACAGCCCCTCTGGACTGTGTCCTTTAGTGACAGACATCTCCTGGAATGTAGCTGTTTGGGTGTCTCACAGTAAGGACTCGGATGTGTTGGCTTGTCGGATGTGTTGGCTTGTCATAGGTTTTGAAGGCAATTCATTGTATGATCCAGAATCAGGCAAATCTAAAATTGGTCTCAAAGTTGAGTTGTCATCTTTAGTTTTGCAAAGCTCAGATGTGTCATGGAATTCCCTGGCCTATCTGGCTAAATCGTTCCCCTTTTGTGTGTGTGTGTGTGTGTGTGTGTGTGTGTGTGTGTGTGTGTGTGTGTGTACAGGTACCTATGTACATGTATGCATGTATATCTGGAAGCCAGAGGTTGATGTCAGATGTCTTCCTAGGTCACTCTATTTACTGAGGCAGAGTTTCTCACTTAAACCTACAGCTCACATTTGTGGCTAGTCTAACTAGCCAGCTTGCCTTAGGGATTTTGTCTCTACTTCCTGAGAGCTGAGGTGGCCACCACTGCCACCTGGCATTTATGTGGGAACTGAGGAATCAAACTCTGGTCCTCAAGCTTGTGGTAAGTTCTTTATCCACTGAGCAGTCTCCCCTGCACCAAATCTTTATTAATTTATTTTGTCAAGTAGAGTCTTACTCTAGTCAGGCTTACCTGGAACTCACTTGCATATCTTTCCTTTTGGTGTGATTCTATTCCCCAGAAGGAGATCACCCTAGCAAGGTACATTCTACTGTGAACATCCTTCCTATTTTTTTTTATTTTTAAAGAAAATTATTCATTTGCAAGCAGAGAGAGAGAGAGAGAGAAAGAAAGAGAGAGAGAAAAGAGACAGGGAGAATGAATGCACCAGGGCCTTCAGCCACTGCAAATGAACTCCAGATACATGTGTCACTTTATGCATCTGGCTTTTTATGTAGGTACTGGGGAATCAAACCCAAGCCCTTAGACTTTGCAGGCAAGTGCCTAAACTGCTGAGCCATCTCTCCAGCCCCACTTCTTATTTCACACAGCCCAAAAGGGGCTTAAAAATCAATGGGAACTGAGCAACTGGACCAGTATTTGGCTAGATGAGGCCCTTATCTTCTTTTTGAGACAGGGTCTCACTATGTGCTCTTGCATGGCCTTGAACTCAGGAACCTCCTGCCTCAATGGCCCACCAGCTGGAATTACAGATATATACCACTACACCTGGCTACTATCATTATCTTTACAGACATTGATTACTTCTTTCTCTCTTCCCCACTGAAACTTCCTGCAGACTGATAACTGCAAAATTAATTCAGACTGTACCATGCAGGATTGTACATGGTACAACAATTAGAAGCAAGAGGTCAACCAGAATTTCATTTCAAAATCAAATATTTCTTGCATATCTGCTCCATGTCAGGCACACTGAATAGATGTGATCCCTGTGTTAGAGAGCTGCCAGGATGCTTGGGAGTTTACTCAAAAACAAAACAAGCTCAAAAAACTCAGGGAGCTGGGTGTGCAGGCTAAGTCAGAAGGACTGTAAATTCAAAGTCACTTTGGGCTACATACAGAGTGAGTTAGTTCAATACTAGTCTAGGCCCTGTAGCAAGACCCTATTTGAAACAAAACAAAACAAAGAACAACAACAACAAAAAAAAAAAAAACTGAGGCATAAATTGAGTTAATCCTTTAGCTGTAGCAGCAAAGGTAAATTCTTGAAAATGAACCAAGGAATAAATCTGGGGAGGCTATACACATTCAGGTCAAATGGATGCAAAGACTAAACTGTGCTTTGCAAGTTAAAGAGCACTGCCCAGAATTCTGTGGCTTGCCTGTTTGGGGACAACATTCTGACTGTGTTGCAGTAAAAGTGCTTTAAAGACAAACGAAAACCTCAAGCTAGTTTAGATGCTCTCAAATCTCTGACAGCTTGCTTTCTTTTTCAACACTAAGAGTAGCCAGTGTATAATCTCTTCCATTTTTAAAGAGTGGCCCTTTATTTATTCTCCCACAATTAAATGACTTTGATCTTATTAGACTTTGCACTTAAAATAGTAGTTTCCTTTTCAATAAAAGGCCTTTGTGGGCCTAAGTACACAAAGGTTTCAGAATTACCCGAGGACTGTTTTCAAAGCAGAGATCTGAGCACCTTCTCCAAGAGTGTCTGACTCAGTAAAGCCAAGAGGAGCCCAAGAATCTATTCCCACCATAATCCATCTTGCAAACGCTATCATTGCACAAGCAGATGCTTAGGGACTAGATATTCAACACAAACTGTATGAACACTCAAATGTGCTTTTTTTTTTTTTTTCCGAGGTAGGGTCTCGCTCTAGTCCAGGCTGACCTGGAATTCACTATGTAGTCTCAGGGTGGCCTTGAACTCACAGCAATCTTCCTACCTCTGCCTCCCTAGTGCTGGGATTAAAGACATGCGCCACCACGCCCAGCTCAAATGTGCTTTTGAAGAACATTTTAAAGAAGTTGAATTAAAATGTCCAAAACATAAAAGATAATGGCAAGTCGGGCTAACCCCCTAGAGAAATCATAGGATTTATATACATTCAAGAAAATCTCTCTGACCTTAAACAAAGCACTTTTAAACAATCCACTTTTTTGGTACTGAGGACCACTTGAGCTACATTCCTGACATTCCACTCTCTTGAACCTTCTACCTCCCTCCATGTACAAATTTACTTTAAAATAACAGTAGCCAGAAAGTCTATGCATCTTTTCAATTGTTATAAGAAGGTCACCAAACAGACTGATGTGTTACTAGGAACCACCTCTGTAAAGAGCAGTGACAAAGGAAAGCAAAAGTTTGGAACACGAGGATGATTTTCAATACACCATTATCTTTAGCTATATCCTTGAATACACATGATCTCATCATACAGCAAATATAGGAGAATATCTAATAGCTGCTCTTTTAGTAACATTAAAAAATTATTGGGGCTGGGGAGATGGCTCAGTTGTTAAAGGTGCTTGCTTGCAAAGCCTGAAGGCCAGGGCTCAATTCCCAAACCACCTGCCTAAGTCTCTGGTGTTTGATTTCAGCAGCAAGAAGCCTTTGTGAGCACCCTCCCACATACCTGGAAATAATTTTTCTTAAAGCTCTCAATCAAGTTCTTTTTGTGCACCTTGCTTTATGTTAGGTTACTGGGGAATTGAACCTGGGTGGGCCATCAGATTTTGTAAGCCAACACCTTTAATCAATGAGTCATCTCTCTAGCCCAAGTTCTTTTATAATACAGAGTTTCAATTATAACCTATTCAAAATAATTTGGTTTCAAAAACTATACAAAGACAGCTAATGCTTTATTTTACTTTTTTCAAGTTTGAGAGAGTATCCCTATGAGGTCCAGGCTGCCCTTGAATACTCCATCCTCCTGCCTCCACCTCCTGAGTGCTGGGATTATGGGCTAGTACCATAATGCTGACCTCTAATACTTTAATTATTGCATTCTAGGTATTATGTAACTTAGCTGATAGTCATAGAACCTGCAGATCAAAATGTGCAGCTCTTTTGAAAGTTACATAAGAGCACTTCTACATCTCTAACTACAGAAACTATTATTTGAATATTTTAAAAGTAAATGTCATTTAAAATTATATAAATTATATATAAAATTATATATAGACCTATATTTACAGAAAGAAGTAAAACCATGATGTTCGGGTTTTTTTTTTTTCCCCTACATGTTACACTGGTTCTTAGAACTTCAACCTTTTCTGAAATGGCTTTCACTCTAAAAGCATTATTTATTTGAAACAGAATACTCTTTAGGGCTGGAATATACTATACCTCAGTGATAGAGTGCTTCCTTAGCATGCTTCAAGGCCCTGGGTTCTAGCCCAAGCAGCATACATAAACACACACAACCTTTATAATTTGACTCTTTTCAGTTTGTTTAAGAGGTAAAAAATCTCAATCAGATTTTTAGAGGCAAAAAAGAGTTGTTTAAGAGGTAAAAAAATCTCAATCAGATTTTTTTACAATCTATGAAAACTGACAATGGGATTGGACAGATGGCTCAGCAGCTAAGTGTACTTCCTGAACAAGCATTAGGTTCTCAGGGGTCCTGAAACTGCCCAAGTTCGAATCTCCAGAACCCACATAAACAGCTGGGCATGGCCACACATATCTGTAATCCCAGTCCCTTGGGAAGTGGAGACAAGAATTTCTGGGGCCCAGATGCAAGGAAAAAAAAAACAGGCAGGTGAGTGATGGAGGAGGAGACTTGATGTTTTCCAGCCATGAAACACTGCAGGCAAGTGCACAGGGTACCACATCAGCACATACACATGCATACACCCCACACACATTACATACACACCACACATACTACTATAAAACTGTCGATATAAGGTTAGTCTTGTTTTAAGTAACTAACATAAAACAAATAAATTAAGCTATGTGAAAGAATTTAGAGTAAACAAAATGATAAAGAGAATTACCAACTTTGTTCAAGTCAGACTAAAGACATTAGTACATTGTAAAATGTATTAAAAACAAAGAGAAACATTTCAAATAAATCCATAATTCTTGAAACATCAAAACACAGGACACTTTCCTCCATCCATAATGAACATTCAGTAAGTACTTACACATTATACAGCTGCCCTGGCTCCCTGCTGAGTGTGGAGCCAAGGGCCTTATGGAAACACCCAAGTGCTCAACCACTGGTCTATACTGCCAGCCCTCCCCAGCTTCTCTTTCCATGGAGGGCCATACACCCAAAAGAACAGAGGCTTGCTCTGGGAAGGGGGTCAGATTGAGGTAGGCAATGAGTGATCACTACCTGTACCACTGTGACTTTTTAAATAAGAGAAGGTGCTGAGATCTCTGCTTTTAAGGCAGTCCTCAGAAAGCTGGGCATGGTAGCACATACCTTTAATTCCAGCACTCAGGAGGCAGAGGTAGTAGGATTGTCATGAGTTCAAGGCCAACCTGAAACTACATAGTGAATTCCAGGTCAGCCTGGGCTAGAGTGAGACCCTATATAGAAAAACCAAAAAAAAAAAAAGTCCTCAGGTAATTCTGAAACATCAGAATTGCTTATAAACATTTTTAAATCCTTTTATTTATTAATAAGCAGAGAGAGAAGAGAGACGGAGAGAATGGGTGTGGCAGGGCAAGTAAACTCCAGACACATGAACCACAGCACATCTGACTTTACATGGGTACTGAGGAACTAAACCCGGGTGGTTAGGCTTTGCAAGAAAGTCCCTTAACTGCTGAGCCCTCTCTCTACCCCTGCTTATAAACATTTTTAAAGGCTGAGAGATGGTTCAGCAGGTGAAAGCCCTTGCCACACAAACATACAGGACTCAGAGGAGCTGAGTTCTAACACCCACATAAAAAAGCCAGGAAGGGCCATGTACACCTGTAACCCAAGTCCCATTAGATGAGTAGAGATGGGAGAATCACTGGGGCTCACTGGTCAGCTAGACTGACAAAAAAATAGGAACTCCAAATTCAGTGAATCAGTCTCAAGGAAAAAACACAGAGTGACAGAGGCAGATACACAACATTTTTCCTCTGGCCTCCACATGCTTGTGCAAGGCATGCATGTATCTGCACACACATACATGCATACTATGTATACACATCATGCATATATGCCAAACTTTTAAAATAAGTATTTTTATCTTTATCAAGTAACATCAATAAACCACATACAGTCAGAATTTATTTCAAACATTTGCATAGCAAATTAATGAAATTTACCATTTTGCATGTGCATGTATGTGTGTAGTATGTGTGGTGTGGTGGTGGTGGTGGTGGTGTGTGAGCACGCACACAAATGCATGCATGCACAGGGCAGAAGAGAATATCAGCCCTCTATTGTTCACCCACATGTTTCCTTGAGACAAAGTCCCTCACTTAACACGAGCTAGCACTTTTCCAGTCGGGCTGGCTGACTGGTGAGCCCCAGCAATTCTCCAGTCTCCACTTCTCATAGGAAAGGACTAGCATTATAGGCACATGTGACCATGCCCAGCTGTTTAAGTGAAGGTTGGGGAGTTGAACTCAGGACTGAACAGGCCCTCATTCTTGCACAGCAAGTGAGCCATCTTCCCACCCACAAAATGAACTTTTAATGTGCAACTGTGTTTTCAGATCAAACTTTAAGCCTATAAGAAAATCAGTCTCAGTATATTTAAAATAAGAACAAGAGAGCATACTAGAAAATGCCATTTGTTTTAAAAAGAGGGGAGGGAAAATTTGTGGTATAACTCTATTGAATTGTTTAAGGCCCTACCAAGGGCATACACAAGTATGCTCAGAAAGATTCGGTAAAAATGGTGGCTATTAGGAGTTGTCTATGAGTGGTACTATTAAAGGTGATTTCTTGGTATTATTTGTGTTTCCTGAATGTTTTGCAGTAAATATTAACTTTTAAAATATTTTACTTATTTGCAAGCAGAGAGAGAGAAGAGAGACAGAGTGAAAGGGCACACCAGGGCCTCCAGTCACTGCAAGTGAACTCCAGATGCATGTGCCACTTTGTGCATCTGGCTTTACATGGGTATTGGAGAATCAAACCTAGGTCTCTAGGCTTCTCAGGAAATGCCTTAACTACTGAGCAATCTTTCCAGCCCAAATATTTATTTTTATAATATGCAAAGAACAAGAATAGCAAGCTGCTGGGCTGGAGAGATGGCTCAGCGGTTAAGGCACTTGCCTCCAGTGCCTAAGGCCCAGGGTTCAATTCCCCAGGACCCACATAAGCCAGACCCACAAGGTGGTGGCCCTGGTGCTCTCTCTCTCTCTCCCTCCCTCCCTCCCTCCCTCCCTCCCTCTCTCTCTCTCTCTCTCTCTCTCTCTCTCTCTCTCTCTCTCTCTCTGCTTGAAATTGAATAAATAAAATATTTTTAAAAAAAGAATAGCAAGCTGCTGAGGACATTCTAAAGAAGTTGCCACAAGATTTGAAGATAATTCCAAATGGAGATCATGACTGTTTTGATATTTTGGACACATATATTGGTCAGGGATGGAATTTTGGGAATTATATACTGAAGATAATTAAATCTGTGCTCTCAAAATGTCTGTCTGGACAGGTGCTCATTTGGATGTATAAATTTGAGAGTACTCATATTTAGTAACAATAGAAACCATAATCATTTCAATCTAATTTATAGTAAGGGGGACCATAAAACTAACATTTTTGAGCTAGGCTTTGAACTTGGGATCCTTTTGCCTCAGCCTCCCAAGTGCTAGGAGTTTATGCATGAACCACAAAGCCAGGATTATAAAACCATGATGGCTAACAGCTATAATCATAGCACTTGGAAGCAGGAGGATTAACATCAACTTAAGGCCCAGGTGAGCTACTTACTGAGTTTCAGGCCAGCCTGGGCTACAGGGTTAAGACTGTGTTACAAAAAAGAAAACAGTTAATACTACAAACAGTAAGAAAAAAAATTACCTTCTAGCTGGATGGTATCTGCCTGTAGTATCAGCACGTGGGGAATGGTGACAGGAGGATAGGGAGTTCAAGGCCAGCTTTGACTTTTAGTGAGTTCAAGTCAAGCCTGGGCTGCAGGAAATCCTGACTCCAAAAAAAAAAAAGAAAAGAAAAGAAAAGCTACATTCTCACTATGACAAACTATGTTGAGAAAGTTTTAATTCTGTAGCTATGTACCAAGTAACTGATCTTTTCTAGTTCTTCCTGATCAAGTATAAACACACTATAATCAAAAAGAGAAGCAAAGAAAAAAATGAGGCTTTTAAAAAGATTAACATTATATTTTTCTCACAGAATCTAAGTTCTATTTTATCTTTGAAGGAAAAAAAATTCACTACAAAATTAGGCCAAAAAGTAAAAGATATATATCTCATCTGCAATTGTTTTATTTTTTTACTCTTAAAAATAGCAATCAAATTTTGTCAGATTTATGTATAAGAATAACAGACTTTTGTGATAAACAGGAAAGAAACCTCAGAGCCAAAGAGTGAGATAATTGTTCATTTAGGCAGGTTTTGAGTCACCCAGTTGGGCTGTGCTGGTTTCACAGACTTAAAACCAGGTTCCAAATGTATTCTGAACTTCCTCATCCAGACAGAAATTTACTGCTGCATGACCAAAACCCCCAAAACTCTCTTTTTCATCTTGTGTATCTACTCAATCTTTTCAGTGTTAAGGAAATATAAGGAAAAACTGAAAGGGAACATTTATTTACTTCAAACCTTGCTTTTCATTGTTGTTTTTGTTATTGTTTTGGGGGTTGGGGGGGTTGTTGTTTATTTTGGTTTGATTTTATTTTTTCGAGATAGGGTCTCACTCTAGCCCAGGCCTACCTGGAACTCATTCTGTAGTCCCTGGCTGGCCTTGCACTCACAGCGATCCTCCTACTTCTGCTGGGATTAAAAACATGTGCCACCATGCCCAGCAAGCCTTGCTTTTCAAACTAAAAATTTACATCATTTAACAGGAAGAGTTATGTTGTCAATGTAAAATACACCTAAACTCAGGTTTTGTTTCCTAGAGTACCATCTACACAGGACTCTGACCTCTATTAAGAATTGTCTTCAGCCTCATCTCAGCTATTCATATACTTTTTATTAAAAAATTATTATTTTTATTTCATAAAAGAAAGACGGAATGGACGTGCCAGAGCCTCATGCCTCTGCAAATGAACTCCAGATGCACATGTCACTTTTTGCACCTGGCTTTATTTACATGGGTACTGGGGAATTGAACCTGGGATGTCAGAATTTGCAAGCAAACACCTTTAACTACTAAGTCATCTCTCCAGTCCCTGCTTTTTGTTCTTTAAGAAAAAGAAAACTGCAAAATTTTTTAAATCATGCACAGAACTCAGTTGAGTTGACAAAACAGGATTTATAAAGAAAATCTCTAAAAATAAGGACAAAACAAGAAAAAACAAATGTGAATTACACACAGCACCTTCCCCAAAGCTCCTGCAGTGTGTCTCCATGAACAGGCTCCAAGGCAATATTTGTCAAGGGATGGAAGCTGCCAGCAGACAATTCAGAAGGCTTTCATGAGTCTTCATAGCACTTTTAGAGTACTTACTCATCAGTCTAACCCTATGTCATAATGTATGAAGCAGCCCCTCCAATATGAAAGGAGACTCATTTTGGCCAGCACAGAGGACAACAAGATGCTATTTTACAAGGACTAACATTTGTAGAATGGGGGGGGGGGGGATGAAAAAAGGAACCTCTGTTCTTTTCCTAAAAAGACTAGTCAAAGGAATGAATAGACATGGAATAGGCATATCTGAAAAACAATCTGTTGGGCTTCCTCTCAGCTAAGACAATGAACATGCACTCTTGTACATTTGTCTTTAGCTTCCATGAAGGGCTGGCTCCTCCTCACCCTCACAGAATCAAGCCAAAAAAAATAAAAATAAAAACTTATGTAGGAGCCAGGATGGGCTCTAAATAAAACATACTGCATGGCTTCAGAGGCCTTTGGCTAAGATCAAGTGTAAAACACACCACAGTTTGTTTGTCAAGGACTCTGAAAGAAGTCTGAAGACAAGGGCTATCTGTACTGAGTGCGCCTTTGAAGCAAAATTCCCTCAACAACCAACAATAATATCTACAGTGCATAACACCACACCATGAAAAGACAGTTTAATGTTCAAAGTTAAAGGCTTATAGCATATTAAAAATTTCATGACCCTTGCTCTAAACTCTTGCTTCTCCAAGTTTTAGTATACAGTGAACAAACACAAGTTGAAAAGGAGATCACATTAAGAAATTGGCACTATTGAAGTTTTCTAACAAAACTGCCATGGATTAAAAAAAACTGCCATGGAGCTAAGCAAAAAATAGAGGGGTAAAAAAAAACTTAGCAAAAATAAAAAAACCAACCGCCAAGTTCTTTTTTTTTATTTTTATTTATTTATTTATTTTTTAAATTTATT
>PVHP010049023.1:0-12305 GCA_004024765.1 Zapus hudsonius
CCATTCCTCCACAAGCTGCTTTTGTTTGGGTTCTTTCTGAGCAGCAACTAGAAAGCTGACCACAACACACATGAACTCACTACAGCTGTCTTTACCTGCACAAAATTGGGTCCTGTCAACATTTCATCACAGATAGAGGAGAGATTCATGAAGCCCTGATCCTCCCTGTGCAGATACAGAAACTTGTTACTATTGCTAATGATCCTCACTACATCCATTCCCCTTAGAAAACCACTCCTTGGATATCTGAAAGCATTTTAAGAGCCTGGTATTAAGGATTACTACTTCTAAGAGCCTGCTCCCTTGAACTGCCCCCAAGAACTTTCAAAATACTATATACAAATGTGTATATTCACTTCAGTGTAATAATGATATGTAACATCAGGGTGTCCATCATTTACTGTAGCTCTTCCTCTAGGCCAACCATGTAAGCATAGTTCCCACCTTCAGAGATGATATGTGACATCAGAGCAGGCTATATGATTTGTGAGACCCTGTATAAAATAAAAGTGCCAAGTTTTTGTCTGAGATGTATTAAACAATTCCAGACCATGACAGATGAGAAGTTAACTCAGCATGGGCCTGTATGATCATACGGTTTGAAAGCTCATGAAGCCAGCCGTGGTCAAAGTGATTAATCAGGGTCAAGTGTGACCAATGAACAACCACACATCAGCCATAGAAGCAAAGCCAGGTGAGGGCCCCTTGCTATGCTATGTGTTACTTTGGCTGCTGAAGGGAGTCCAAGGATTCACCTTGTTGGTGTATTGTTGGGGGCGGTCTTATGGAAATTATAGCCAGCTTCCCCTTGCCAGTTTTTTGGCACACTCTCCTGCTGTGGCAGAGGTAATGTCCAGTCTCTGCTTAGGCTGTCATTTTCCCTGCCATCATGGAGCTTCCCCTTGAGTCTGTAAGCTAAAATAAACCCTTTCCTCCCATCATCTTGTTTTTTGTTTAGATTCTTTCTGCCAGCAGCTAGAAGGCTGACGGCAACACCACCATATCAGTTTCTGCACAGCTAAGGATCCAATCCAGGACTTTGTACATGCTAGGTAAGCATTATACTGACTGAGCTACATTCCCAGCCCAATAGACTATTTTTAAATCAATTTTACTTTCATGGAAAAATACAGTGGAAAGCACCAAGAGTTCCCACCTGCTTCCTGTCCCTCGCCCCACCCCATGCAGAGTCTGTCACTATCAACATTTCCCATTGTAGCACTCACTGGTTATAATCAGTGAATCTAGATTGACCATCATTAACTATAGTCCAAGTTCACGTCAGTACTGACTCTTGGGATTACACGTTCAGTGGATTTGAACAAATGTACAACCATCTGTCTGTCCATGACTGTAGTGTCCTACAAAATAGCTTCACCACCCTAAAACTTCTCCATGTTTCACTGGGTCAGCCCTTTTTCATTACAACCCCTGACAAACACTGATCATTTTAAAAAATGTTTTTATTTCTTTATTTGTTAAAGAGTGAGAATGAATGGGAACGCCAGGGCCTCTTGCCACTGCAAACAAACTCAAGACACCTGCACCACTTTGTGCATCTAGTTTTATATAGGTATTGGAGAATCAAACCCAGGCCATCAGGCTTTACAAGCAAGCGCCTTCAACTCCAAGCCTTCTCCCAAACCCAAACACTGATCTTATTCCTGCCTTTCTAGTTTTACCTTCCCGTGTCATATGATTGGAATCCGGCAGCGTGCAGACTTCTCCTGTTGCATTAGTCATCTGCATCTAAAGTTCTTTCCTGCCTTTTTTCGAGTTTAATAGCACATTTCTTTTTTGTGGTGTACAATAAATATTCCATTGTCTGATTTTTACCACCGTGCATATATCCATTCACTTACTGAAAAGTATCATAATTGCTTCTAATTTGGGCAATTATGAATAAAGCTGCTCTAAACATCCATTTTGGATGTTTTTGGACATAAGGAGTTCAACTGTTTGATTCTTTGCTAAGAATATGTTTAGTTCTGTGAGAAACCACCAAACTCTTCACAACTGACTGCACCAGTCTAAGAGTCCCCATTGCTTCTTCTCTTCCTGTCAGCACCTGCTGCCTTCGCTGTTGGGATCTGGGGCACTCTAGTAGATGTATGGTGGCGGCTTTTACTTTTACCTGGCCTTTTCCTAATGAGGCAAGACGATGGGCATTTTTGCGTGTGCTTCCTGGTCATCTGTGTATCTTCTTGGGTGAGGGGTGCTTTGTGGTTTTAGGTTTAAATAAGAAATTTGTTTCTCACAACGGTGGAGGCTGCTGAGTGTGAGTCAGAGTCCCAGCATAGTCTATTGATGCTGAGGGCTCTGTTTTTTGGCTGGGGGATGGCTGCCTTATTGATGTGCCTTCCCTTGGTGGAAGTAAGGCAGAGCGGAAGTTCTCTTGCCTCTTCTAAGGGTTACATTCTTATAACCTCATATAAACCCAATTCCCTAGCAAAGTACCCAATTCCTAATAACCCCATACTAGTGTGTCAATGCATGAATCTGGCTGGGACACAAACTTTTAGTTCTTACCAAGATATACACAGCATAACATTTGCCATTTTAGCCGTGATCAACACACAATTAAGTGGCAACTCATCATCTTCTGCCTCTATAATGGATTGAGCACTCAAAACGGAAATTGTTCCCACCAAACAGTAGCTCCTCCTCCCCCAACACTCGCTCCCAACCCCTGCCCAGTACCTCCATTCTCCCTCTGTCTTATGAATTTGCCAATTGCAGACATTTCATGTCGATGGACTCATACAATATTTGTTCTCTCTCTTTGTGTTTGGCTTATTTCACTCAGCATAACACATTTCCAGGCTCATTCATGTTGCAGCATGTCTCTAAATTTAATAACTTTCTATTGAATGTATATACAGTACTGTGATTTGTTTATCCAATTATCTGTTGACAGACATTTGGGCTGTTCCTACCTTTTGGCTATTGTGAAGAATAGTTGTGCACATCGGGAATTGTGCAGCTGAGTTTTCATTTCCTCTGGGAATATATATATATATATATATATATATATATATATGCCTAGAAGTGAGGTTGATAGATCACACAGAAACACTGTGTGTGATTTTATGTGAAACACCATAAAACAATTTTCCACACAGAAAGCCCCAATTCTTTCTTATAAAATTCATTCTTTTCTGTTTACAGAGATTTAGGTAGTATTCATTCTGGCATTTTTGTCATCCCCCTTTCCCCTTACAGCTCCCCTCCCCCACTAATGTCCACCCTGCTTCTGTTTACATGTCACGTGAATCCTTTTCTCCTTCCCTCCCCCCTCTTCCTGTTCATCTCTTCATACTCCCTCAAGGTCACCATTCTACCTTAATGTGTTCCCACATTTGCCCCTCACCCACCTACCCATTCATATGTACAGATATCACAAGCCAAGACTTGCATGGTAGAGAGAACATGCAGTTTTGCTTTTTCCCACTTTAGTCGCAGAAATGCTTGTAAACTTCAGTTTCTCCATATCTTTGCCAACTCTTGGTATTTCCCATTTTATTGTCAAAAACCATCCTAAGCCAAACATGGTGGCTCATGGCTTTAATTCTATCACTCAGGAAGCTGAGGTAGGAGAATCACCATGAGTTCAAGGCCACCCTGAGACTACATAGTGAATTCTGAGTGAGACACTGTCTTGGAAAAAAAAGTCCTAATGTATGTGTGTTTGTATGAAGTAATTTCTCACTAAGTGTGTGGTGGTTTGAATGTAAGATGTCCCTCATAGACTCATGCGTTTGAATACTTAATTCCCAACTGGTGGTACTGTTCTGGAAGGTTGTGGAGCCTTTAGGAGGTTGAGCCTTGAGGTGTTGTAGTCCTGCTGGCTGATCTCACCATCTGCTTCCTGACTCTAGTTGAGAAGTGATATCAGCTGTCCTCTCTGGCCTGCCATGCCTTTTCTGCCATGATAACACTTCCCTTTGGAACTAGAAAGCAAATTAAACCCTTTCCTCCTATAAGCTGCTTCTGGTAGAATACTTTGTCCCAGCAATAAAAAGATGATGATAAAAAGTCATACCCCTATTTTTGAAATCGTATCTTGTGGTTTTTGTAAAAAAAATATTTTATTTATTTGAGAGAGAGGAAAGAGAAAGGGGGGGAAAGGCATGCCAGAGTACCCTGCTGTTGCAAACTGGAGATGTGTGCACCACTTTGTAATCTGGTTTTAAGTGGGTACTGGGGAATCAAACATAGGCTGTCAGGCTTTGCAAGCAAGTGCATTTGACCAGTAAGCCATCTGTCCAGCTTGGTATCTTGTGTATTTGTTGATGAGTTGCTGGAGTCCTTTATGTGGGTATTAATGTGGAAATGAATCACTTACTGTATTCTTACTAATATGTATGTAATTTGCAAATACTTTTTTCCCATTCCATGAATTGTTTGCAATCTCTAACTAGTTTGGTTTGATGAGAGAAAAGAACTGTTAATTTTGATGAAATAAAATCATCTCTCTTTTTGAAGCTTAGAGAGATTTTATTAGATTATGAGTAGAATTTAGGAAAAGGAAGGAAGGCTACGCTGCTGTACAGCAGGAGGGAGGGTTTCCAGAAATGGAAAAGCACTCATTTTCTTTCATTGCTTATGACTTTCGTAGCATAATCAGAAAATCTTTCCCGCGGCTGTGGCTTAAAAAAAGTCATTGCCATTTTCTGCTCTTTTCTATGTGTGTACATAGGCATGTGTATGCGTGTTCATGTCTGTGCAGTCGCATGTATTGCCTGAAGGACAGAGAACAAGCTTGGGTGTCTTAGTCAACTTTCAGTTGGCATAACAGAAGAGCTGAGGATGATTCATTCATAAAGAAAAAGGATCATGGGCTGGGGAGTCCAAGAAGGGTCTGCAGCACATGGTCAGCTTCTGGTGAGGGCCTTGTACATTCAATTCATGGCAGAAAGTGGAAAGGTATGTGAGAAACAGCTTTGTGGCCTTCTCTCAGAATCTGAGCCAGTGTTGGGAGCACAAGAGCCCCCCAAATCCCCTATAGGGACCTCCTGAACTCTTACAGACCTCGCTTCCCCAAATCACCAAAATGGTAATGAAATTTCACCATGTGCTTTGGAGGGAACAAACTGCAGCAGCGGGGTTTGCACAGCTGTCCCTTCCAGGATCAGTGACTGCTCCTGACCAGAGAGAATGAAGAACTGGAAGAAGAGGAGGAGGAAGGGAGGGGAGCCAGGAGGGAGAAACAAACCAGGAATGTGTAGTGCTGGAGGCTCAGTGAAGACGGTGCAAGAAAGAGCTTCCATAAGTGCTCCAGGCCACCCACCATTCCCCTGGGCCTCTCAGGGCCTCTCATTGCCCTTGCTGGGCTTCCTTAATCTTTCTTCCCTCAGGAGTCAAGACATGACCTTGTAACTGGACTTTTGATCGCACAACTCATGAACCCTAGGGGAGGTGTGGTGTGGCTCTGACAGAGTTGCGCACATCCACAGACAGATGCAGGGGAGAGGGGAACAAAGGAAGCCCTGGGGAACATGCACATGAATGAGCCCACACATGGAGCCTTAACCCTGCCTGAGGAAATGGCCAAGGCAGGAACCAGTTTACACTCACCATTCATATTCAAAACACGACAAATGCCCACTACACAGTGGCAGATATATATATATATATATATATATATATATATATATATATATATATATATATATATATATTTATATAATTTAGTTGCAAGCAGAGAGAGGGGGAGGAGAGAGAAAGCAAGCCAGGATCTCTTGACTGCTAATGAACTCCAGATGCATGCATGTGGGCCACTTTGTGCATCTGACATTACTGTGGGTACTGAGGCATTGAACCCAGGCCGTCAGGCCTTGTAAGCAAGTGCCTTTAAATGCTGAGCAATCTTTCCAATATATTTTTTACTGAGTACATGCTTTATTTATTTATTTATTTTGGTTTTTCTGGGTAGGGTCTCGCTCCAGCCCAGGCTGACCTGAAATTCACTGTGTAGTCTCAGGCTGGCCTCAAACTCACAGCGATCCTCCTACTTTGGCTTCCCCAGTGCTGGGATTAAAGGTGTGCATCACAGCCAGCAGATAGATAGAGGGCCTCCAGCCTCCAGCCGCTGCAAATGGACTCTAGATGCATGTGCCACTGTGTGCATCGTCTCCACGTCAGCACTGGGGAATAGAACTTGGGTCTTTTGGTTTTTTTCAGAAGTGCCTTAACCACTGAGCCATTTCTCCAGCCCCCAAATACATGCTTTTAAAAAATGGCTTTCAAGTGCCTAGCACTAGACGAACTGTCTCTCTCACGCCTGCCAGGGCCCAAGAAACATTACAGAGGAAGTGGCAGATTAAATATGAGGGCTGTTCTCATGACTAGCCTGAAAACCTCCTCCAGGAAGATGGGGTAGACACTCAGGAGACCCAAAACTCATCAGAGCAGAAAACCAGAGGCTGCTGAGAGCACCACACTAAAGAAGACCTCTAACACACATAGGGGAGGGGTATTGCCCTCCCCGCAAGAACCCACGGGGTTCATGACAGATTCCCGACACCCGCACCGAGGATGACCTCAGTAGAATGGAGGCAGGGGAGAGGCAACAAAAGAGGTTAACCCTACCAGCTTGCAGTATGCTCATACATTAACATTCCCAATAAAAATTATATTTCAAATGACGTATTGTGGGGCTGTGGAGATGGTCAGTTAGTACAAGGCCGAGTTTGATTCCCAGACTGTTGGCATGCTGCCATCAAATGTATTTCACCATGGGGGAGACAGGAGGATCTCTGGGGCTGTCTGACCAGTCAGTCTGGCTTAATTAATAATGTCAGGGTCCACAAATCGTCCCAGTGAAGATTACCACTCACGTATGCAAAAGCAAGAGCATTTATTTCTCGAGACAGCAAACCAGCATGCTGGGGTCAACCCTCTAGCAAGAAGGCGACCCAGAACGGGGGTCCCCAGGGTCCTTTTAAAGCATAAAACCACAGAGTGGGAGATTGAATTACATCATAGCATATAATAGCAATTTATAACACATGGTGGGAAAATCATAAGGCATTCTTTTAAAATAATTAGTGCAGCCGGTGGCGGGAACAAACTATGTAAGGGTGCTTGGCTAATTCTGTGAACTTTTGATAGGATAACCAGTATCTGTTTGCCTTTCTTATGGCCTCTCGGCCCAAGGCTAGATACCAGGTAGTTAGCAGTTTGGAGAATTCCTAAGGCATAAGCAGACCTACCTTAAGAAAGCTTGTCTTAAAACAGGTGGATGACCTGAGACTACAGAGTGAATTCCAGGTCAGACGGCATTTCCAAGGATGATACCTAAGGTGATCCTCTGGCTTGCACGTGCATAAGCGCACATGTGAATCTGCACACACCTGAACATGCAAACACATCCATTAAAAAGGCTTAAGGAACAGGTGTGGTAGGAAGGAGGACGGCCATGAGTTTGAGGCAAGTGTGGGTAGAATGAGACCTTGCCTCAAAACAAGCAAAGAAACAAAAATGCTTAATGCTATATGGTTGTATCATGCCATGTGTGCAAAGGCCCTTTTATAGACTTGCCAACTACTTCCTGAATGACATCACTAATTGTACTTTTGGATACTATGTGATGCCTGGGTGTGAATATACTTGTTCAAAAACAGAATCGGGCTGAGAAGATGACAATATCAACCACATAAACCAAGCCCGTGGATTCAGGTCACTGGGGCGCTTGTGGCTCTTGGGTAAATGTATTAGTGCTGTTCTCCCAACAAGAAGTCTCTTTGTTTGAAAGCGTGTCACTGCTGGTCACGAATATCTGGTACCATTCTCAGAACGCACGCTTGGGAACCAGCACGTTTCCACAGTGGCCACTTCATCCTCAGGCTTGGCGTCAGCGTGCTTGACTGATTTCTTTAATTCTTCGTACTGGCCTAAGACAGTTAATAAGAAAGCTCCCTCTTCTGCCCAGTTTTTAGAACTGATCCACATTTGAGAAATGGAAATACAGATGTCTGAATTTTCTTCAGTAGCACACTGATATTCATGGGGTGGAGGAGACAGCAGAAGTATCTGGTCCATTCAAGTCGCTGCTGCGATTGACATTTGACTCTATAGAGACCAGGTCTCAGCCTCAGTATCACAGGATAGCGGTCGAGGAGAGGCTTGAGAGAGAGAGAGACAGAGAGAGAGAGAGAGAGAGAGAGACTAGCTTAATGATGAGATGAAGGATACTTTTAGGTGCTTGCCCATGATTTTGGTGTGGAAGAAATGGATGGAACAAGCAGGGGCGTGAGAAGGCTCCCCTGCAAGGATGGTAAGCCAGGAAGGCAAGCGGAAAGTGCTGAAAGATACAAAGTAGGGAGAATAATTTGAGCTTTGGAGGTGTACTGGGGTACACTGTTTTCTCCTAGTCCTTCAGAAAGAGTTATCATGAAGACCGAACCCCTTCTACTTGTGAATGTGGCCCTGTGGGAGAAACAGGACCTTTATAGACATCATTAAGAATGAACTCTGGGATATCACCCCCTCCCCCTCAGCAACAACACACAAATTGGGGGATCCTGGCTACCTCCTGAGCTATTCATGACCCCCTACCCCATGGACTGGTCCAGTCCACCCACTGAGGAGGGCCCCCAGTGGGTTGGGGACAGGGAGGAGGGAAATGGGAGTACCATCATAAGATTTGTCCATACAATGTGTCTAATTAAGGATAATAAAGATAAAAAAATAAACTCTGAGGCTGGAGAGATGGCTTAGTGGTTAAAAGTGTTTGCTTGCAAAGCCTGATGGCCTTAGTTTGATCCCCCAGTACTCACCAAAGCCAGGTTCACAAAACAGCAGTGTGTCTGGAATTTGTTTGCAGTGGCTGGAAGCCTTGGTATTCCCAACCTTCCCTCCCTCCCCATTCTCAAATAAATTTGAAAAGCTAAGGAATCCTAGAACCAGCAGAAGCTAAAGGACAGAAGGATAGGTGCCCCCTAGTGGCTTCCAAGGGAATGGTTCTTTCAACACTCTAGATTAGAACTGCAAAATAATGAATTCTGTTGTTTTAAGTCGCTGCATTTATGGTGCTTTAATGGGCAACACCAGTAAACTGATTCCAAGGGAGAAGTGGGAGTTGGGGAGCGAAAATGAATAAGTTAGACAAAATAAATGAGAAACTCCAATACATATGATGTGATAGCATCTATCAATCATCTATTTACCTTTTGATCTGTATAATGAAATGTAAATTTGAAAGAGAAAATAAAAAAGAATTTCTCGCCCACATTTTTTGAGAAAAGGTCTCATGTTGCCAAAGCTGGTCTTGAGCTCACTCTGTAGTGGAGGCTGACCTTGAATTTCTGATCCTCCTGCTGAGCGCTGGGCTGACAGGTGCTTACTGCCACACCTGGTTCATGCAGTTCTGGGGCTCTAACCCAGGCAAGGACTCTACCAACCAAGCCACACCCGCCCTCCCCGCTATCTTTAACCAATCAGGGATTCATGTATTTCAGTTTGTAGGCATCTGTTTTAAAACACAAACATCCCTTGAATTGAAAGGTTTTATAAATACTCTTTATATTCAATGGAGTTCTGCAAATAGCTAGTCAAAGTACTTTCAGTGTTCAGCAGATATCAAAACGGAGGGATTCTAATTTTCTTTTTTAGGAAGAAAGGAAAGCCTGTAGTAGACAGTATGATGAACTGACCATTATTTCGATATTTTCTAGGTCCATTCCTGTTTAGTTATTGTGTTAGTTGATTTGTTATCTTTTTTATTTCTCTTGTTAGGCTATACCTGACCTTTAAAGAATATAAAGTTTGAGGACATGGCTCAATGGATTACTTGCTTGTCCCTCAAATGTGAGTATCTGAGTTCAGGTTCCCAGAACCCTTGTAAAAACTGGATGCATTTACTGCAAGCATCTATAATCCCAGTGCACTAGGAGGTAAAGACAGTAGAACCCTCTGGAAGCTCACAGGACAGCCAGTCTGGCAAACACAGTTGTGAATGAGAGACCCTGCCTCAAACAAGGGCAGGTGAGGAAGGACTCTCAAGGTTGTCCTGTGACCTCCACACACAGGCCAAGGCATGCACACACTCTGCACCTACCTCCCCACATGTGCCAAAAACAAAGGGAATAGAACGTTTGGAGGACTCTGGGTAGACAGAAAATTAGTTCTTTAGAAAGGGAGCTTTAGACAAGACTGAGACCAGGAAGAGAAAAGGTCTTCTAGGGAAGTGGGCTGGTTGCAGTGAGGGAGGGAGGAAAGAAGACGAGAGGAACACCTTGCTGAGTCCCACCCCAGTGAAAACTGTCTGTTGGTAACATTTGCATCCAGGCAAAAGCTTGGGTGTCATTTCTCAGGAGGTCTCATTTGAATTCTATGTTCTAATCAGTGCTACCTCAGCACTCACTTCACCAGAAAATGCCATTTTCATGTCCTTACCCTATGGGTTACTTAAGTCCCTTTCTTCACATGGCCCTCTCTTGAATGAGAATTCAAATGAGAATTTTCAAGAAGATAACCTATGTGAACCAGCAATGGTGGTGAATGCCCATAATCCCTGCATTTGGGGTGTGATGGCAGGAGGATCAGGAGTTCAAGGCCATGCTTGGCTACATAGCCAGTCTGGGATACATCAGACCATATCTCAAAAAAAAAAAAAACACAAAAATTCAAATAACCAGGGCTGGAGAGATTGCTCAGTGGTTAAGGCACTTGCCTCCATTGCCTAAGGCCTTGGTTCAATTCCCCAGGACCCACATAAGCCAGACCCACATGGCGGTGGCCCTGGTGTTTTCTCTCTCTCTGCTTGAAAATGAATAAATACAATATTTTAAAAATTCAAATAACCAAAGAAGATAGGCCATGTATATGCAGTGGCTTCCAGTACCTTCTCTTCTTGGCCACCTTCTTCACTGAATCCCAGGAGTGCTAGCTCCAGCTTGAGGAACAAGGAGCAGGCATGAGCTCAAAGGCCAGGAGGAGCTTCAGGAGCAGGGAAATGGGAGTGGGAGAGTCCAGACACAGCCATGTGCTCTGCTCCTAGGCCTGGGTCCTGGAGGAACTCTTATGGAGTAGGTAAGTGCTTCAGCCACTCACGGAGGCATCTCAGCCTCCATCTAATCCTGATGGAGCTGGACTTTGGCACAGCTCAGAGGGAGGCAAAGTCTGATGTGGATTTTCTTCTCTCAAGCTAAGGACGCCAGAACTCCCTTTGCTCAGCCATTGTGCTTTCTGGTTGTTACACAGGCCGACCCCTCCTGAAGGTGCCTCCTTAGCTGCTTCTCCTTGTCCATCGCTCCTCCTGGATAGCATCGCCTGTCCTGTCTATAATCTGAGTAAAATCATTTGAAATAGAGGGACTCTCTCACATCGGAAGTCAGTAACACAATTCTGGAGTTGTACATAGAACATGAAATGCAGTTCTGGCATGTGAAGTGTTTTCAGAACATGAAACACTGATATTATTAACATTATTATTTTCCAGGGACCCATGAAGAGCGTGCTTTTCTTTTTTATTAAGTAGAAACTTTATATGAACAAGTCATGTGTTGGTACCACCATTTCCTTCCTCCCTGCCCCCATTCCACTGTGGGCCCTCCTCCGTGGGACTGTGGGATTGCTGGTATGTTCCATGGGATTAAAGGCTATGAGTTGTGCGAGCAGCAGTCACTGGGGGAAAGGAGACGATGCCTCTGGGTATTCCCCCACCACGGCTTTTACAATCTTTCTGCCCCAAGAGCGTGCTTTTGTATTAAGTTTAAAAATAGGAAATAGAAGGCTGGAGAAATGGCTCAGCAGTTAAGGTACTTGCTTCCAAAACCTAACAACCCATGTTTGATTTCCCAGTATCCCCATAAAGCCAGATGCACAAAGTGGCTGGCACATGCATCTGGAGTTTGTTTGTAGTTTGTTTGTAGTGGCTAGAGGCCCTAGGGTGCCCATATTGCCACCCCCCTCTCTCTTTGCTTGCACATCAATAAATAATTTAAATTAAATATATAGGAAATTGAAACTATGTGCAGAGTACCTGTCTTGGGCCCTAAGCCTGTGTAGGAGCTTGTGTTAGTGCTCACCTAGAAGCAACAGACAGGTCATGACCTGGAAGAACTTATACTCTGGTGTATGACATCAACCATGCATAGAGAGAGCACTCACAGGGGAAATCATAGGGACACTTGAAGGGGTCTTTAACCTCTTCTCTCAAGCAGGAGCTGTTCTAGCTATTTGGCTCAGAGGAGGAAGTAGGGCTTGAGCTGATTTTTTAAAAAAATATTTTATTTATTCATTTTCAAGCAGAGAGAGAGAGAGAGAGAGAGAGAGAGAGAGAGAGAGAGAGAGAGAGAGAG
>PVHP010049024.1:0-12198 GCA_004024765.1 Zapus hudsonius
ACCAATGAACTTTTTTAGAGGGTTTTGTATCTGTATCAGATCTCGCTCACTCAGATATTGTGGAACCCTTTGTAGTAAATAGTTACAGTAATCTAAGCTAGTGATTTATTTATGATATAAATCAGTAGTACTTGCTATTGAATTATAATGAGTTCATGTTACATGTAGAATCCATATCATACATAAAGAAGCTCCCTCATCTGGGAGAGATAGGCAGTCAGTATATTTAATTTTTACAGATACACTACACTGCTTCAACCTTTACATCATTCAGTATACAATATTGACACTGCTTTTGCTATGTTTGATATATTTAGTATTAACATGTCTCTAAAAGTGTGTCACAGAACACTTGTTTTTTTTTAATATTTTATTTATTCATTTTTCAAGCAGAGATACAGAGAGAGAGACAGAGAGAGAGAGAGAGAGAGAGAGAGAGAGAGAGAGAGCACCAGGGCCACCGCTTTGTGGGTCTGGCTTATGTGGGTCCTGGGGAGTTGAACCCAGGTCCTTAGGCACTGGAGGCAAGCGCCTTAACCGCTGAGCCATCTCTCCAACCCCAGAAAACTTTATCATGAATTGCTTGATGTATTTTTCAGTTTTAGACTGTGGTCTGCAATAAGAAATTAATCTTAACTAAGCACAATGGCAAACATTTATAATCCCTAGCACTCAAGAAGTATGAATTAAAGTCCAGCCTGGTCTACATAGAAAGACCCAGAGTTTGTCTGCAGCACGTTATGACATTTGGTATCTATTTTAGCATAGTGGTTATAGAGTATCGAGGTTATGACCATAAGTTAATCTTTGACCTAATAGTAGATCATTATTTGAAATGATCTACTAGTAGATAGACAATAGTAGGTAATCTTTTGAAAAATATAGCCACATAGGATTTCTTTTTTTAAAATGATTTGAAAAGCAATTTTGCAGTAAGAGTAGTTATAGAAAATCCTTAATGTGTGATTTTTTTTAAAGAACTTGAATCATCATACAAAGTATCTTTAAGAGATAAATACTAGTACTTTTTATTTTAGTATCTGTACTTATTTTAATATATGTATAATATGTAACTTATGAATTTTACTAAAGCATTTTATTTATTCCTTCATAAACTAATGTAGACATTTAAAATTTTGCTGGATATGCCAGAAATTTTCAGTTACTATGGTCACTTGCTGAGTGTTTATAAAAATATTTTGAGACAGTGCCCATATATTTTGTAGACTGATGCTTTAGCTGCCATAACTGACACCATGTCATCCTAGCCATCTCAGCACTGCTCTAATGAGCCTACAGATTTCAAACATTGATACAAAAGTGACACTGGAAAAGGAAATGCTTTTTTTTTTTCTGTTTTCTTTTGTATGGAATCCAGTCATCTTATTTCAGGAAAAAACAGCAACAACAAAAAGGGCAGAAATACTTTACCCATTGCTCTTACCAAAGGCTGCAGTTACCAGCCTTATTTAGACATTGAAGTAGCTGTAGTTACCAACCATCCACTTCTGAGGAGGTTGGGCTTAGCAGTTAAAGGCATTTGCTTGCAAAGCCTACTAGCACAGGTTCAATTCTCTAGCCAGACACACAACACCATTTATTTGCACTGTTGGGACCCTAGCATTCACATACGTACTACACTCACACTAATTTTTTTGAATAAAAAAATTTCTTATTGGGTTGTGCACATACTTTGTATATTGTACTAGGTCATGTTAGACACATTTGTTAAATGGATAATATGAATGGGCAGATTGATAGAATATAAAAGTAACTGGAAAATGGAATATCTGCTGAGCAAATGAATAAGAAAAAAATTTGAAGTCAAAATAAAGACAGAACATAACAATATATGAGGTTTGAAGGGTTTGATCCCCTTCCATCACAAAACTAAACAACAAAAGGTACATGTGTTGGGGCAGCTATGGCCTGCCACGGGAGGTAAGAAGTAAGGAGAGAGTTTCAAAGACAACTTTTGCTTACCTTACTGTTTTTCTTGGTGTTATGGGGAAGTACACCTGATGAACACATTTAATTGAGTTTTGGCTGCCTTGCTACTCTGCTTGTGTATGCTTGCTCCTCCTTTTCTCCAGCCTTCTTAAGTTGTGGCTCCTGATGAATCCTTGATCCACTGTTTCTTACTTTCTAGTGTTGACTTCCATTCTGGGCAGTCTATTCATTTCCATAGTATCCAAGAGCAGCCCTGTTGATACTCCTTTTTCTTCTTAGAGTCCCACATGGAAACACTTTTTCTTGAGATAGTTTCTCACTCTGTAGCCAAATCTGGCCTGAATTTTTGAACCTCCTGCCTCCGCCTCCTGAGTGGTGAGATTACAGGAGTGTATCACCATAACCAGAAAAAAAAAAATCTTTAATCCCACAGAATTTATAAGGTTTAAATAATGGAGAGGTGTATTTGTCTTAACTCCATGTACTTTTTGACATAGATTACACTTATTTTCCATTTCAACTTAAACTATTGTGTGTTAATTAGTGAGCAAACCATACAGATTTCTGTACAATATTTAGGAATATTTGAGTTGGGAGTCAGTAAAATAAAGGCAGGATAAGTAGTCAATGCATTAAGAAACTTGTTAGTAAAAGTGAAATTGAATAGTTGTTAAAGAGAGTCAGGGTGTTTTTATATGAAAATTTTGCATATATAAATGCTAATTGGTAGTAATAAACCTCTAGGACATGCTGAAAAGGCCAGAGGGAATGAGACCAGATATATTGATGATTTGGCCTTTAATAGAAGTAATGGGCTTGCAGGTTTTCTGGTAGAGTGCTTGCCTTGCATGCACAGGGCCTTAGATTCAATTCCCAGCACCACAAAAGCAAACAACACAAATAAAATAATGTCAAGGACCAGTACAAACACATGCCACTAAGTGTACTAAAGATAGGATGGTGTCACCTCTTAACCATGTACAGTACAATCTGTTACAATTTTTCTTCTTTGATTAAAGCCTTGAAACTATGAATTTATGACTTAGTAATTTTACTGTTGCTATAGTTACTTATATGTTATTCTAGCGAACATTTTTATAGCTTCAAACATTGAGTCAGGACATTTTCTATAAAGTGCTAGACATATTTCTTTTCTGGGTGCATTAAAGATTAATTTGATTGTTTCTTATATTTTAAAAGCATTTGTGTTTAGTGATGGTACAATATGACCATGTATTAAAAAGTAACAGAAAACAAATTTCTGGGTCTAATTTTGTTTGCTTATTCTAAATTTTCACCCTTATTTTCCAGAGTCAAGTAAAGAACAGTTTGCTAGTACAAACATTGCTGAGGAGCTGGTGAAACTCTTCAAGAAACAAATAGAACATGATAAGAGAGAGATGATTTTTGAAGTTCTTGCTCCATTGGCAGAAAATGGTGAGGAAATCAATGAACTTCTTGATTTCTGATCATGTAGAACTTCTTAGGGTCTATAGATTGCCATTCCTTCAATTAAAAAAACTTCTTTGTGTTACTAACGATCTGTTAAGTCCAATTTTGGAATCTACCTTGAGCTACATTACCTACTGTATAACTATGAATGCATTGACAAAAGCTGCTTTCCAAGTTTCTGTGGTTCTAAAATCTTGGCAAAGATGCTTGGATAGCTACAATAGTCATCTGCTAATGTGGAAAGACAGGTTTCTAATCAGGAATTTCCATTTTTTTAAATTCAGCTAATAAATCAATGGAGATCAAGAGCCCTTTTTTATGGTTTAACTGTACCAAAAAATTAACTTCTATACAAATATGAATCTTAATATATTTATGTGTAGGTTCAAATTTACTAATAGTGATTTGCTTTTCATTAACTTTGTATTCAAGAACCTTAGTAGATATATTTAAATTTTATATAAGCATGTATGTTGTGGGCATATATACATATACATATACATAAACACACTATGCAATACAGTGTTGACTTTAAACTTAAGGACAGTATCTAGAATAATAGTAGAGTGATATTTGTTGTCCTCAAAGCTGAGAATTGATTTGTCTAAGTGCTTTAGACACTGTGAAAGGATAATTTCAATTGAAAAGTGAAATAGGTTTTATGTATTTAAACTTGACTATCAGACATGTCATTTTGAAACTCAAACCTGCAAAGGTATACTAAGTCATGTATGAACTAAGCTTAACATATATATGTTAAAATTCTTCCTAATGGATCATTGTGCCAGAGCCCCTATCTCATCTCCAGTTTGGTTTTGTTCCTGTTCTTTAGATGCTATTAAACTACAGCTAGTTGAAGCAGGCCTGGTGGAGTGTCTTCTAGAGATTGTTCAGCAGAAGGTGGATAGTGACAAGGAGGATGACGTTTCTGAGCTTAAGACTGCTTCAGATCTAATGGTTTTATTACTTCTTGGAGGTGAGTTGTAATTTATGCCAAAGAATGTGGTTATCGGAATTCTCAAATATATTGTCTCCTATAGATACTAGGCATTTTCAGCTTTCCTGTCTTGTTTCCTGCTGATAAGATTTCCAAATCTTATCACAGTATATAAAAAACTAGAGATGGCAAAGCTGAAAAAAGAGAAGCCTTTGCTGTCTTCCAGTATTGTAATGCTGTTCTGTGGAAGATGCCATCGGAGGACTGGTAGCTGGGAAATTTGTGCTAGAAAATTTCTCAACTTTGTTATCTCATTTCTGCTAACAGCTTGTTATCAAAAGTGTTTCTTCCCATTAGGATCTGAAGATTGGAAGGCATGTAGTTTATCAGCCAGCTATGCACTTAGGTAGTTGCATTCCTATGACTTATCTATTTGTTCCACTCACCTTCAGATGAATCCATGCAGAAACTCTTTGAAGGTGGAAAAGGCAATGTGTTCCAAAGGGTGCTTTCTTGGATTCCATCAAATAATCACCAGCTCCAACTTGCTGGAGCATTGGCAATTGCCAATTTTGCCAGAAATGGTAAGCATATTTGCTCTTTCTTTATAAACAAAATGTTCTGCTTTTTAAAAATTTTTTCTGTACTATCACATATACCAAAATTTTAATAGTCCAGAAATTTATGTGTGTTCTCCATATCAAAACAATGATCATGAAGTGTTTTTGAACAGTGTGCATTTCGGAGCTGAGTAATCGTTGATCCCACACTGTACACATCTGATGTGGGAAAATAAGCTCTTGCTTGGCGATGGTAGTACATCAGCTTTAGTTACCTGAGTATTCAGTCTCAGGTTACTGGGCCCAATTTATATACTTAAGCCCTTGAATCTTACATATGAATAATCCTATGGGTATATATGTCTAATTGAACAATATTTCAAATTTTGTTTATGAAATCTGGTACTGTTGCTACTTACTGTAGAAACATACTGAGTATTGAAAATTTGGGCTATTTTTAGTTCCATTTTGATTTTATCCCAATGTGAATTATTGGAATACAATATAGATTGAGTATCCTTGTTTCCAATATGTTGGGTCCAGAGTTTTTTGAGTTTGAGGTTTTTTTCAGGTTTTAGAATATTTACAGAAGACAGTTTCAATTTCAGACATAGCCTGAAAGGAATTTTATCTGCTATATTAGTGTATCTGTGTTGTGAGTGATGATCACATTCATACAGTTGTGGGATTTCTTCATGTGGCATCACATCAATACCCCCATGTTCATATTAGGGATACTCAACCTTTATAGTACACCAGCGATGTATCCTGTTTTTTATACCCTTCTTTCTGGATGTAAAACAGTAATGTCACTAAGATTGACACAGTATTGGCCTGAAATGTAGCTCAGTAGGAGAGCATTTGCCTAATAAGTACCAGGCCCTAGATTTAATCCCATCATCACAAAAAAGAAAGATGGCAAATTACTAATAATTATTAAAGGTAAATGTGAAATAGATAGTTCATTATACTCTCTCCACTTTATAAATGCTTTAAAAACATAAATATCAGCCTATATAACATCAACAGAACATGAGCATATTTCACTAAAAGTGAAAACTGATGAACATGTAATATGAAAACAAACTCTGGACTATTTCTGATCATTTATCATGATAATTTTATTATTTTGTGCTTAGCGAGTGTATCGTGTTCACACGTGTGCAGGTGCACATACATGCAGACTCCAGAGTACAACACTGGATGGCCTCTTCAGGTGCTCCTGCTATGTTTCCTTGAGACAGAATCTCAGTGAACCTATAACTGCCGGTTTTCCTTCCAGCCAGCCTCAAAATTTCTCCTGTCTGTGCTCCCTTCCCCATCCCTCCTCCCCATCAAGACTGGCATTGCAGGCATTCATAGCCACGCCCAGCTTTTTTGGTGGGTGCTGGAGATCAAACTCAGGTCCTCATGCGTAGCACAGAAAGCTTGGCTACCTGCTGACCTATCTCCCCAGCTCAGTGGCCATTTCTCTGATTTCTAAAATGTTGTCTACTTCAAGGATCGTTATTATCAGGAAAGGGAAGGGGAAAAAAGCTTTAAATTTTATGAAGAAGCGAGTGGGAATTCAATTTATTTTGCTATAGCTCCATTTTTTTCTACTAGAGAAAAGGCACAAGTGTCTACTATAAAATGCTCAATACACATTTTATAAAAGAGTAAAAATTGTTTTTGTTTGTTTAGATGGAAATTGTATTCATATGGTAGACAATGGAATTGTAGAAAAACTTACGGATTTATTGGACAGACATGTGGAAGATGGAAATGTGACTGTACAGCATGCAGCCTTGAGTGCCCTCAGAAATCTGGCCATTCCAGGTAAGACTGAAAAACAATATATGTATATTGTGGTATTTACTATATGTGATTTGTGGGTGGAAACAGGAAGGAAGCGCATTCACATTATTGTGAATAGCTAATAAATGGAGATCATAAAATGAATTTTGAAACAATACAAAAATAACCTTTTTAAGGTCATGCATATTCAGGTGTGATAGCTCACGCCTATAATTCTAGATTCTTGGAGGCTGAGGTAAAAGGATCACCATAAGTTAGAGGACAGCCTGGGCTAAAGTGAGACCCACCAAAATTTTTTTTCAAAAATTCTGTTTTCTTTCAGTCAACACAGGATAAGCCAGACAGACACCACCGATTTTTAATACAACCTAAAGCAGAAGTACAGAGACCCCTAAGACCTCAACGCCTTAATACTCACCCACCATGACTCAGGGAACTGAGTGGAAGAGGGGGTGGAAAGTTTGTTAGAGCCATGGTGGGAGAGAACTCCCAGAAAAATCACCCCCCTCAGTAACATCACACTAAGGCAGGCAGAACTGGGCTGACTGCTAGGCTATCCATAACTCCCTGCCCCATGGACTGATCTGCCCACGGAAGAGGATGTCTAAACTGATTGGGGATAGGGAAGAGGGGCATTGGGGAAATGGGGATAGCAACACTATTTGTTCATTAAATTTATCTTATTATAGATAATAAAAAAAATTCTCTCATCTTTTATGAACTCAAATTTTCATCATATAATTAAGCTTTCTTAATTTGAAGCATCTTCAGTTGAAGATAATGACATCAGTTAACCGAGTCCAGTAAAGGATGACTTTATAGTGATGGGACCATGTCATTTGTTTGTTTGCTTTTTTTCTTCATCAGACTTGCAGTTTTTTGAGCCATATTACCATGGGAAATACATACGGTTATTAGTTACTAATACTTAAAACTATTCTTTTATTCTTTCTAAAACAAATTTTCTGATAAATAAATAACTGCAGTAATACAAAAACATTTGATTTGTTTTATGTAAGTTAATATTTAGTAATGTTGTAACATTTATATTAATATAGTTGGATCAAGGATAATTATAAACATTTATTCAAATTGAGAAAATGAGGGCTGAGGAGGTGGCTCAGCCCTTAAAGGTGCTTGCTTGCAAAGCCAGTCAGCCTGGGTCCAACTCCCCAGTACCCTTTGCAGCAGCAAGAGATCCTGGTATACACAAACACACACAAGTAAATAAAAACTGTTTCAAGTTGAGAAAAATGTGCTTTTTGTAAAAAAGATACCATTTTTAGATTTTCTGTAAGTAAACATTTTGAAGTTGAATTTTAAAAACTAAAATGATTTTGTAGGTTATGTTCCTGTAAACAATGACGATAGCTCTTAAATATAGTCAATCTCATAGTTTTGTTCTTTTCTCTTTTTTGGTTGTTTTACAAGGTCTCATGTAGCTCAGGCCTCAAACTTGCTGAGGATGACCTTAAACTTCTGATCCTTCTGTCTCCAACTACAAGGTGCTAAGTATTGTAGGTATGCACTGTCATACCCAGCAATTTCATTCTTAAAATTTACAGGTGACATGATAAATAGAAAAATACAAATTAAAGCTATTAGGAATAAATGTGTGTTGAAGTGAATGTTGGTCATCAAGAATGTTTGTGCTATTTTCAGCAGTCTTTTTTCTTTCTAGTTGTAAATAAAGCAAAGATGTTATCTGCTGGTGTCACAGAGGCAGTTTTGAAATTCCTTAAATCTGAAATGCCTCCAGTTCAATTCAAACTTCTGGGAACATTAAGAATGTTAATAGATGCACAAGGTAAAGACTGCTTTCCCAATCTTCATTGTTGACATGTTTTTACTATGCTCCTTTTTTGGAAAAAAAAAAAAAGGATTTTTTTTTTAACCTTTCAGAATGATATAAAGTAGCAAGTAAAAAATTTTTAAAGATTGATTTTTAGATCTCTTAATTCTCTTGATGTGATTTTAAGTAAATACTGTATCTCTTTATTAGCATACAAATCCTATACCCGCTTGTTATCAATTCTTGGAAGGGGGGTATTTTGATATTCCATGCCCATTTTTACCTTGTTTTCCAAAATCATGTTTCAATACAGTGATATCTGAACTGGGCTTATATACTTATTTCCAAATTTTTCCCCTTTGCTTAAAATCCTTTGGAAGCCTCTTTGTTATAGTATGCCATAGTGCTAATATACTACTAGGCTAAACCCAAAGAATTTGCAGTCATTCATTTTTGTACTTTGAATGGAAGTTCACATTAAACAATAAGCTACCTAGCCTATCAGGCAAGGAACATTTGCAGTACTTGATTTAATAAAATCATCGTGCTTGTGTTTTTTAGACATGTAATTTTCCTCCACACTCCATTTATGTCAGCTGCTTGCCTGTCAGGGATTCATTCTTGCTGACTTTGCTTTCTCTCATATAGCAGAAGCTGCTGAACAACTGGGAAAGAATACTAAGCTGGTGGCAAGATTGGTGGAATGGTGTGAAGCCAAAGATCATGCTGGTGTTATGGGAGAGTCAAACAGACTGCTTTCTGCCCTCATACGACACAGTAAATCGCAAGTAAGTTACAGAGGAAACCATGCACTACTGAAAATGAGAGTGGCCCTTGTGGGAGCCTAGCATTGTCCATCCTGTATTTTTTGTATTTTATATGAATGGACTAATCACCAATGCCATCAGAAAATGAAGATTGAGGGGTTTTGTTTAGGTTTTTTTTTTTTTTCATTATATTTAAAAGTAAGGCTTTGGTATCATAGATAAGTTGAATTTTATCTACCATTTAGACAATACAGTCTCTTCAGGTTTGATCTTCCTACCTGAAAGCATTATAGGATTCAGTGAAATCCTGTGTCCGCTGTGCCCTGTTGGAACCTGGGACAACAGAAGCACTCAGTCAATAGAGGCTGCTGTTGCCTTTTCCATCAGTGCCAGCCCTGACTCTGCCAGCTGTTATTTAGACAATAAATGACACCAGACAACATATGATTGCCAGTTCATCTTCATGGCATTGTTCAACCTTGGAGCTGTCTAGCACATGGTCAAAATAAACAGTTTTAAAGATCATAGCTGTGGGATCAGCCCAACAAAACAGCTGATTACATATCTGGGTTATATGTGCCTTTCATTTTTTTATACTCAGTTTTCTAAAGTGAGCCTTATGATCAGATCACTTATTAGTGTCAGTAGTGATAGCATATGAGAAGTCAGTTTAGAATTGAATATACTAGTTCTTTGCTTAATAGTTACATTTTATTTCTTTTAATTAATTTTACTAGGTAGTACACACTTAGGTATGTGTCTTGTCAGGGGCTCCACTTCTCCTTAAGATACTGTGCACAGGTGAAGTTCTTAGCCTTAAGAAGGATGGAGAAATGGCTCCATGGGTAAAGTGTTTCCCACACAAGCATGAAGACCTGGAAAAGCCAGGTGCACTTGTGCAGCATCTGTGATCTCAGCACTGGTCATGCAAGAGACAGGAGGATCCCTGGGGCTTGCTGCCAGTTGAATCGCACACAACCTACTTTAATTTATTTTAAGAACATAATGGAAATAGTTGATAAGAACAAAAGGTAAGGGTATCCTTTTATTTATGTTCTTCATCACAGCTCTCCCAAACCCGCTGCCGCAGATGCTGCTTCATCTGAAGATTTTTCTCAAGGAAAGACAGGTGTTAACTGACTCACCCAGACCAGCCTAAGAGTCTGTACATTTTCATTGACACTAAGACAGGAACAAGGAGTTTTAAGATGAAAAGTTTCAAAAATGAATGTCATAAATTACTTCCTTGAGTACATGCTCCTTATATGGAACAGTTTAGTTTCATAATAAATGTGTACGTGCTTACAGTATAAATATAAAATATGACACTACTTCAAAGAAATTAGCTGCATATTAATGGCACAGCATAAAAGAAAAAAGAAGCTAGATAAATACAGCATTAAAACCACCTATGCCATCTACTTACAGAGGAAAGAATGACCAATGCTAAAACTTGGTTTAGGGTGTTGTCTCAGAAAAAGTGCAGTTTTATAGGTAGCTAGGAATCTTCCAGGACTAGAAGGGGCCCAGAAAGTGGAGAAGGGCCTTGTGAGACAAAGACAAATGTACAGAAGCACAGAGATGTCAAAGGCACAGTTTTTAAAGGGAAAACAACAGAGGTAATGGTATACTGGAGCATGGAGTGTACAGAAAGAATGTCCAGAGATAAGAACTGGGGATGAAGATAAGGTATATGCCATTATGAGGATTGTATTCTCCAGAGAAGTAGATAGGTCTTCATCTCAGTCTCTCTTAAAGGGTATATGTCTGTCCATCCATCCTAACTATTAAATCAGAGCACCACTATCTGGTTTTCACTTAGAAAGATGCCTTTAGAGATTAAGGGAGACAGAAAGAGTAGTTAAAGTAAAAATATACACAAGAGGGGGTGGAGAGATGGCTCAGCAGTTAAGGCACTTGCCTACAATGCCTAAAGACCTTGGTTTGATGATTCCCCAGCACCCACATAAAGCCAGATGCATAAAGTGGTGCATGCTTCTGGAGTTCATTAGCAGTGGCTAGAGTCCATAGTGTACCCATTCTCTCTCTCCCTGAAAATAATACACTAGAAATGTTGAGAGCTTGAATTAAAGTTTGGGGTTGAGCAATTTAAAATTGCTGATATTCACTCATTTTTGACACACAAATAAATTTCATAATTCCAACAAAGTTTTGTTTCATGGTTCAGCTGACTGGCAGTAATGAAGAGAATTTAGCAAACATGGCGGCAGTAGGATTGGCGGGATTCTACAGTAGGTCATTTTAAACTAAGTCCAAGATGGGACCTTAGCACAGTTATACCATTCATCATCATGCAACAGTAGGAAGAAGACACCTAAGAGGCCCTCATTTGTACACTCCAACCCACTTTCCTAAACTTTTTGGAGTGCTTACCTCATAACCCTTAATCATTTGTTCCATTCCATGAGAATTCCCACCAATAGTAAAGTTTAAGCAAACCATAATTCTGTTAACTAGATTACACACAAGCATTTTTCTTACATCTGAACATGAAATTCTCGATTCCTGTTACATATGATAATAAGGTCAACAGATACAATGCACCTTTTTTTTTAAAATATATATTTATTGTCCATAATGAGTTACATTATTTAGTGGGCAAACCATGCGTTGTTATCCCGAATTCCCCAATTCCCCCCCTCCCCATCCCGGATCAGTTGTATATCCTCCTCCGTGGGCTGTCTGTATTAGTCCTTGTGGCAAGGGATCCTGTATATCTTAGGACTCATCCCGGTCTTCCTGGCCCAAGTGTGTTGTTACTGATGGGTGCCATGCCTCCGGACAGTCTCCCCCACCACGGCTCTCACAATCTTTCCGCCCCCTCTTCTGCTCAGTTCCCTGAGTCGTGGTGGGTGAGTAATAAGGCTGCTTTAATGTTGCGAGCTTAGAGGTCCTTGTGTCGAAAATCCTTGGTTCCTGTCT
>PVHP010049025.1:0-2500 GCA_004024765.1 Zapus hudsonius
GAAAATCCTTGGTTTCTGTCTCATTGGCCTATCCTGTGTTGATTGAATGGCTGTGGCTATGGGTCCCTTGTTCATCTGTCATTGTCTGCATGGTTCCCTTTTGAGACAAAAAGTGAAACCATGAATTAGATCTTGACAGTCTGACTAGTTCATGTTCTTTACTATTTAAAACTTATCAGTGGATTTAGGTTGAATATGGTCCTGATTTCCTGAGTGGTATTTAAGATAATAATTTTTTTTGCTTGATGTTAAATGAATTCAGGCTAAAGGGTCTGCTTTTTTAAGTGGCCAGCTATGAAAAGATGTTCACAGATGATCATCAGTGACATCCATATTAAAGCCAGAGTAAAAAAAATCATTAGAATGGCTAACACTATGCAGATTCACAATTCCTAGTGCTGCAAGGATGTGGACAATCTGGAACTCCCATACAGTATTTCATAATCAGTTTGGAGTCAGACAACTTGTTAAAAGTTTTGCCCACACACTGCATTACCTGGTCATCCCACTAGATAGTTATTACAGAGACATGAAGATGTGTCATCATAAAGTCTTATACATGAATGGTCTACTTGCCTAAAACCAACTTGTTGTATGTCTTTGTCCAGTGTCTGTTACTATAATATCTAAAATTGGGTAATTTATAAAGGATATTAGTTTATTTTGGCTCGTGGTTCTGGGGTCTGTGAAGTCAGATATGAGGCAGGTGAGTTTGGTAAAGATCTCATTCTGCTTCAACTTATGGGAGAAAGAGGAAGGGAAAAGTGTCTCATGCAGGGAGGAAGTGCAAGGTGGAGGGGCTCGCTTTAGCTCAGGCTGTGTAGTCCAGGGTGGCCTCAAACTCACTAAGATCCTCCTATCTCTGTCTCCCACGTGCCACCATGCCCAACCCGATTTTTATTTCTTTTTTAAATGTTTTTACAAATATTACTAAGATAACATATTTATAAATTGAAAGACTCAGAGGCACATAGTTTAAAAGGCCAATACCATGGGAATAATGAAGTCAACACAGAAAAGAAGACATGAACAATTACAACCAATACAAGATTTGTAAAAGCCACCTTCCCCCACGAACATGTTGTAGGAATCATCCTTCAAACTTACTATGATAAAAAGTTATTTCCTTCAAAGAGAAAAATTCTTTCCACCTACCAAACCTAGAAAATCCTATTTACAATGAACTGTCTTGTATTTTTCATCAGTATTATGGCCTCCTCTACTCTATATTAGAAGTATTGAAAAGTTTATAGCTATTGTAAATACAAATGCACATAATATTTAAATTTGGTCTTCATTGAGAACATCTGAATATATACTTAATTAAATCACAAAATAAATGCTTTAGTGTTGAAAACACATATTGTGGAGACAGGTGTAAGGGAAGAGGTGTATTTAGAAGTATGCTTGTTCCTGAGGGATTACTAGGCCAGTAAGTCTGAGAAAACACAAGGCAGTCTTGTTGATGAAGACTTAATTTATTTCTGTGCATGCCAGGGCTTCCTCAAAGTTGCAAAGGAACTCTAGATTCATGTCCATTTTTGTGCATCTGGCTTTATGTGGGTCCTGAGGAATTGAACCACGGGCCAGCAAGCTTTGCAAGCAAGTGCCTTTAACTGGTGAGCTATCTCTTCATTTTTTTTGTCTCATCTGCATGGAATATCTCATGTAGTATCTTCTGAAGGTTTGTCTTTGTTCAAGTAATTGTAGAGTTGGCTAATTTCATGGAATACTTTCATTTCTCCATCTATTATGATATTCTCACTTTTTAATTCATTGATTTCTTTTTTTCTTTTATGTATTTTTGTTTCAGGGTCTCATTTTAGCATAGACTGACTTGAAACTCATTTTGTAGCCCCAGGCTGGCCTGAAACTCATGGTAATTCTCTTATCTCAGCCTCCAAAGTGCTGGGATTAAGCGCATGTGCCAGCTTTGTTCATTGTTTCTGCCATGATCTTGTTTATTTCTTTCCATGTGGTACTCTTGGGTTTTGATTGTCCTTGGTTTTACAATGCCTACAGGTGGATTTTTAATTTATTTGAGATCTCTCTACTTTTGTAATGTAAGTAATTGGAGCTATAAACTTCTCTTTTAGTACTGACCTCACTATATCCCATAAGAGTTTTTTTTTTGTAGTCTTGTTTTATTTTACTTTAAGAATTATCGACAACTTCCATACATATTCTTAGAGTGGAAATGACCACCATGAGAGACCGCTCTGAAAGGAAAGGCTTTAAAAGGAGGAAAAGGACCCTGATCTCCAGGCTATCTCCCAAGTGGGAAAAAAGCACATGCAAGGTCACATCAGGAATTTAAGGGGACTGCCCAGGTTGGGGGAGGGGCCCAAGTGGTCACATGGCTCTCAGTATCAGGAAGGACACGTCCTCTCACCAACCAGAGACACAGCAGGTGGGGGACTTTATCTTCTGTTAGGAGGCAGGCTTTGGTGCTGAATCTTCTCTTGAAGCTCGCTGCACTGGTTGGGGGAGGGGGAACAAG
>PVHP010049025.1:7500-12313 GCA_004024765.1 Zapus hudsonius
TATTTTTAGTATACTTTGTAATAATGTATTATTAGAGATTTTACTTTTTATATATTGGTTTTCAATGGGATCAAGCCAAGGTTTCTGTTTTATATATAAAACATAAGTATTGTGAAGAAAAATTATTTTTTGATAATAACAGGAGTCACTTAAGACAATATAAAAATCCTATATTTTTCACTTTTAAAATTACTAATCAATTCTCTTCAAATATTTTCTATGTTTTTCCAGATAATGCTAATATGAAGCCACTGGATGGTGTAAGAATTCTGGATCTAACAAGGTCTGTATTGGCTTAGCTACATCTTGGTAATTGAGATTTTCCCTTTTCTAAAAAATCTTACATGCCTATGTTGAAATTTTGGGGAAAGAAAATACATGAAAAATTCTCATTATTTTCAAAGTCAGCATAATATTTATGCATTTTCCCAATTTACATATTTGTATATAATTTAAAAAGCAAAATATGGAGTTATGTTTAAATTATGGTTTTACTTACATTTTAATCATACTATATTTTGAATACATTAAACAAAAACTGAAATGTGATATTAACAGATGTTACATAGTTGTTTTGGTTACTTTATTTTTATAAATTAGGCTTTTTTAAATACAAATTTTGTTTTAGTTTCAATTTGTTCCTCAGGATAGAATTCTTGAAAAAGTTTGAGACTATGAAGTGAGTTCCAGGTCAACGTGGGCTAGAGTGAGACCCTACCTTGAAAACATAAGAAATAAACAAACAAAAAAAGAATTCTAGAAATAGAATTCCTGGATTAAAGGGCATATGCTTTTTTTTTTTTAAATTTTTTTTAAGGTTGTACTCTTTTTTTAAATATTTTATTTATTCATTTTCAAGCAGAGATACAGAGAGAGAAAGAGAGAGAGAGACAGACAGAAAGAGACAGAGAACGCATACCAGGGTCACCACCTTGTGGGTCTGGCCCATGTGGGACCTGGAGAATTGAACCTGGGGCCTTAGGCACTGGAGGCAAGTGCCCCAACCGCTGAGCCATCTCTCCAGCCCGCATATGCTTTTTAAAATCTCTTGATAAATGTGGTTTAATTGAAGCTTTAACAATTTTAATTATTATTAGCATAATACGTGTATATCTGTGTTGATAAGACTATTAAGAAAATAGTTAATGCAAACATTTTCAAGCTAGCCATTTATTTATCATTGTTTTTAACATTGTAGAGTATTGGCAGGACCTTTTGCCACTATGAATTTAGGAGATCTTGGAGCAGAAGTTATAAAAGTGGAAAGACCAGGTAAAGCTATTATTTCCTTTACAAAGTAGAAACAGGCTAATGAATATTTTTAGAAAAATTTAAAATAATTCATGTTTAGTATACTTATGTAACAGAAGAGCTGGGGTTCCCAGCTAATTCCAATGCACCTTAAAAGTACCTGGATTCTTGTTCTAAAAATTAAAGAATTAAGCTGGGCATGGTGGCGCATGCCTTTAATCCCAGCACTCAGGAGGCAGAGGTAGGAGGATTGGAGGATTGCCATGAGTTCAAGGCCACCCTGAGATTACATAGTGAATTCCAGGTCAGCTTGGACTAGAGCGAGACCCTACCTTGAAAAACAAAACAAAACAAAATTAAAGAATTAAAATTAGGATAAAATATTTTTAAAAAAGAGTAAGCAACCTTAAAAAAAAGAATTAAAATTAGAGACCACCAGAGGATAAACTATAGTGGGAGACTTTATTTAAAAAGAAATGAGAAGTTACAAAGATCTCCAGCCACTAGTGAGGAGAGAGCACATGGGGGAGGTTTTAGCCACATATCTGTGAAGTCTGTGCTGGCCAGCCCAGCAAGAGAAAGAAGGGAAGATGTAAGAGGGCTCCCATCCTGAGGAAAAAAGGTTCACGTGGGAAAGAACCCCGAGCCCCCTCACCACAGCCTGGTGATTCAGATGTCTCTCTGCTGGGCAATCATGAGGGAAAAGGGGAGCTAACTTTCTTCCCCCCTCATCTATATCCCAGGGCAGGTAAGCCAGAGAGACAGCTGGTTAGTCTATTTTTGACTAGTTTCAGGATTCGGTTTGAACTCTAGTTAGAGACACCTCTCTCTCAAGGGGAGGGACCAGGCATGAGATACATGGAACCTGCCTGAAAATACAAGTTCAAGGACACTCCTTTGGGTCCCAGTCACCCTAACCTGCCAAACTTATAATGGGATGAGGAAGCAGAAATAAAATATTTTCTTCTTTCCATTTCTTGTGTTTCTCTGAATCTATATTCATGATCGTTTACTCTTTATATGTACCAAAGACTAAGACTCAAGCCATTTCCTACTCACATACTGAAAGCTTCTGTTAGAACATTTACTAATATGGGGCAGGGAAGATGCTTAGCAGTTTTAAGACACTTGCTTGCAATGCCTGCCAGTCAGGGTTCAGTTCCCAGCCACCCATGTAGAGGCATTTGCTTGCAGCAGCAAGAGACCTTGGCATGCACACACACACACACACACACACACACTCACACAAAGAACACACAAAGAACATATCATGATAAAAAGACCATAAATAAATATAAAAAGGAACATATAATAATAGTGACATTTTAGCCTTTTGCTGATTTTATTTTAATCTTTACAACTCCATGGACTGTCACTGTTCTAAATTCAGAAATGAGACAATGAAGGCACCAAGAGGTGAAATACTTTGTTCAAGCTGATAAAGAATAATGAACACTCAATTCTGATCATGTCCCCCCCCCCCAACCCTTTAGCACCCTACATGTAGTCCTATTGAGACCAAGAGTAGACTGAATAGAGTCATTCCCTGAATGTAGGATGAAAGACAAGGGCAGGGGAGGAGAAAGGGGAGGCAGCAGGATCCTAAAGGTGAGCAGGGAGAAGAAAGTTCTTCAAACAGGGACTTAAGTACCCCAACTCAAGTCATTCTTTTCTTTTCCCACTCTTTCTTTCATTCATTCATTCATTCTTTCTTTCTTCTTTTTTTAATCTTTTTTTCTCTTTTTTTTCTCTCTCTCTTCCTTTCTGGATAGCTTTTTAAACTTAAAAAAAACTTTTTAAAATTAAAATACCTGTACTTTAAAATTTTTTATTTATTTTTTAATAAGTAGAAGCTTTGTATGTACACTTTATGTGTTGGTACCACCATTTCTCCCTCTCCCTGCCCCCATTCCACTGAGGGCCCTCCTCTGTGTGATTGTTGGTATGCACCATGGGCTTGAGGGCTATGAGTTTCAAGAGCAGCAGTCAGTTATTGGGTGGGGGACAATGCCTCTGTGTATTTCTCTTCCATCATGGCTTTTACAATCTTTATGCCCCTTCTGCAAAATCACCTGAGCCATGGTGGGTGAGTTTTAGTCAAGGTAATTCTTTACTATATAGTGAGTTTCAGGTCAGCCTGGGCTACATGATATCCTGCCTCCAACAAAAAATACCCCCCCCCCCAAATATCATATTAAAATCACATTATTTATATTAAAAGATATGAGTCTGAGATAGAATTCTTAATTCAGTGACAGTGGGTTAGTACTGAATAATGTGCATTTATCCATAAGGCTTACAAGAGACTGATTTGTAATTATATGAACATGTTAATTTACCATTTTGATAACCCATTTAACCTAGAATACTTTACTTGGAAAATTCAACTTCCTGCAAGACAGATTGTAGTAAGAGGACAGATCAGTTAGCAGAGGATTCTCTTAGCAGCACAGGTAATATTGTTTTGTCATATGTTCACAGGAGCCTGAGCTTGTCAGCTTCAGGTGGTAGATGTTCCTAGAAAGTCTTCCTTTCCATGGACAGTACTTCACCTGTCCAGTCTGTGGTGTTTATAAATCTAGTCATTACTGGATACATGCTGAGGAATGTTTAATTTCTAGATTGACATCCCCCTAACACCAGACTCTCTAGTGAGATTGCAGCATGGCTAACACACCAAGTTTGTCCCCACTAGGTGGGGATATAAAGTCAGAAATGATGTTCTTTTAGACACTGCTAAGCCTGCTCTGCACCGAGCAATGTTGTAACATAGCTGGTTCCCAGGAAGTATTTGATAGATTACTTAATGGCAGGAACGCCTTGTAGGTTTTCCATATGGCTTATTCTTAACCTCTGAAGTTTTGATTAACCCTCCTCCCACCCTTCTGTAGACGTCTGGCACTATGTCCACCTGAAAGCTGAATGCAGCATGTACTTACTTATCTTGGTATTGCTGCTGCTCTTTTCTCTTCCTCCTTTTCTGCCTTTCCTTAAAGAAAAAAAAAAGGAAGTGACTGGATTCTCTGGTGACTCTAAGGGATCTTGTCTGAAACTGATGACAGACTTGCACACCAATTTCCCATGAGGCCAGTGACTGATTTATTGTGGGCAGTGGCCTTTGAGGACTTATAGCTTATTTGTGGCCCCTAATGTCTTGGTGTCAGTCATTCTGTTTCATTTATTGCTTCATCTCCAGCTATGTTTTTTTCTCATTTGTATTGTGTCTTCTGCTTCTCTTTAATTAAAAAAAATTTTCATTGTCCATAATGAGTTACATTGTTTAGTGGGCCAACAATGAGTTGCTATCCCCAATTCCTCATTGCCCCCTTCCCCATCCCCAGTCAGCTGGATATCCTCCTCCGTGGGCTGTCTGGATCAGTCTTTGTGGTAAGGGACCATGGATAGCCCAGTCTTCAGCCGGGTTCTCCTGATTCTCTTTAAATTTTTAAAAAAATGAATAGCTAGTACAATTTTTTCATAAATGAGTTTATTCTTATCTTCTGTTTATTTTAAAGATCTTACCTATTTTTTCTTGATCAATTTCAATAAATGAAGTCTAGTG
>PVHP010049026.1:0-12281 GCA_004024765.1 Zapus hudsonius
CTCTCTCTCTCAAATATATAAATAAAATATTAAAGGGAAAAAAAGAATCAACAGTCTGAATACAGTTTTTCAAAATGAGCCTATCTAAAACTACAAACAGTATGATCTTGAATTTGAAAGGAGCATGCCTATGAGATGCCCATGTAGCCATTACAGTGAAGACAAGGCAAAAAAGCCAAGTTCTATCCTGGCATTGTTGCTGGAAAGCTCAGCCCCCCCCCCCCCGAACCTATAAGCAACCCCAGTTTTGGCTTCTCAGTGGGGTTTACTACCTTCTGCCTTCTCATGGGCAGACGTTCTTCAAACTAGCTGCTCATTCCTTCTCTTAAACTAAGGAAGTCCCTCTAAACATTAAAAAAATAATAATAATCATGTCAGGCGTGGTGGCACACACCTTTGATCCCAGCACTCACTGTGAGTTTGAGACCAGCCTGAGACTACATAGTGAGTTCCAGGTCAGCCTGGGCTAGAATGAGACCCTACCTTGAAAAACCAAGAAAAAAAATATATATTATATTATATTATAATTATATAATAATAAATTATATAATTATTATATATTTGTTATGTTTTTATATTTATTATATATATAAAACAAAGTTTTATGTATGAAGAGCTGATACAGTGAAACATTATTCCAACCTGTAGTCTATGGGGGCTATTACGAAAAATCCATTTTCTTTCAAATTTCATTCCTATAAATGCTTTTTACTAAGGGCCAGGACAGCCAGTAACACAAAAGCAGAAGTGTAATTCTTCAACAGAAAACGTGAGATGCCTTCTCTACTATCATTACCAACCTCAAAATGGAAAACTCCAGACTCACTCTGACCATGACACTTCAAGATGAAGCTTAACGTTGGCTTTCTGTATTTACAAAATACTAACTTCTTTCCATCAGGTAACAAAATGTGATTATTCCAGTCAGTATTCAAGTTCACAGATGCCCAGTATAGTGTGATGGTTTGGATGGAAAATGTCATGTGTTTGAATACTTCATTCATCGTTAGTGGGTGTGGTAGTTTGACTGAATGTCTCCCAATAGATTCAAAAGTGTACTAAAGGTTTGTCTCCAGCCAGGAGGTCAGGCTAAGGTGTCACCTTAGCCTGGCCTCCTAGGGTATTTCTAAGGTGGATGTAAAATTCCAGCTATACATGTGTAAAGAGCAGTCAAAGCTGAAGTCTGACAGTCCTGCTGTTTTGTTAGGGCTAAAATATATTTGCTTGAGTGTGGTGCTGGGTATCTATTTCTCTCTCTGCTTGGACCTGTGAAAGGGGGCCAGCCTTTTTTTTATTATAAAACTTCCCCTGGATCTGTTACTTTAATAAATATGTTCCTCCCAAAACTGCACCTGGCTTGGAGATTCATCCCAGTGGCATGTGGCTGACTACGACAGAGGGGCTTTGGGGGAAGTTTTGGAGCTTTGGGAGGCGGAGTCTTCCTGGAGGAAATGTCGGTGGGGATGGTCCTTGAAGTGTCAGGGCCCAGCTCTGCTCGCCACACTCAACTCGCTCCCTCTACTTCCTTCCTGCTGGTGTGATGTGAAGATGTGATGGCCAGGCCTCTGCTCCTGCCAGGCTTTCCTGGTTGAAAGTGTTGTCTTGGTGATGACAGAGCAACTGATACATAAAGAGAGAAGACGACAACGACGGGCATAGCTCCCACCACACTAGAACACAGGGAATTCGATCCCGTCAGAAGCTATCCGGCCCCAGGCTGGAGAAATGGCTCAGCGGTTAAGGCACTTGCCTCCAGTGCCTAAGGCCCCAGGTTCAATTCCCCAGGTCCCACATAGGCCAGACCCACAAGGTGGTGGCCCTGGTGTGCTCTCTCTGTCTCTCTCTCTCTCTCTCTCTCTCTCTCTCTCTCTCTCCTTGAAAATGGACAAATAAAAATTTTTTTAAAAGCTATCCAGACTGATACCACAAAGATGAACTCATTTTGTCAGCCTTGAAAATCCATGTCCAAATCATAAACAAATCGACGATTTCAAGTTTCCATCCAGGGCTCTAATGAAAGGACACAGAAGGGACTTGACATTTGAAAACTTTAACTTTACACTTAGGGTCTCTCAGCCACATTTTCTCATGGAGTCTTCATAACTTCTAAAATAGCAAATTTAATAACTTTATCATTATAAACTAAGTATGCATTGTAGATAACCTACATGACATAAGAAACACACGCTAAATATAATTGGTGAGAAAAAAATCAGAGAAAAAATAAAATTCGGCTGGTTTGGCCAGACACTCATGTCATTTTAATCAAGATTATACTATATAAAAAGGATCTCTTGCCTTCCTCCTTGCATCTTGCATCATTTTTTCATTTAGTGGCATTTGAAATCATTCTCTTGATCGTTTCATTCTGGTTTTCACATTTCCACAGCAAAATACGTTCAAACACTCCTGACATTTCTGATGTGTTTTCAATTTGTTTACTATACCTAACATCACAAGGAGATCGTGGTACAAAAACCTTGACCTGACAACTACTCATTTTCATAAGTGAAATCTACCAAAACTGAATTTGTGAAGAGAAAACATAATCATTTTTCATGTGACTTGCCTACCATTTGCTCAGCATGAGGACAAAACTCGACAGTGTTCATCAGAAGAATAATTAGTGACAAGAGGCAGTGCCTACTTTTTCATTTACAAACATATACGTGTGTGTGACAGAGAGAGAGAGAGAGAGAGAGAGAGAGAGAGAGAGAGCAACCAAATTCGGGATTTCAAGCAAACTGGACAATTACATGTAAGTGTTCTACCATCAAACTAACTCCAGTGCCAAAAACGCTTTTCAATCCACAGTGCAAGCAGTATTGTCTATTTTAGTTATTTTTTGATCCTGTTACTACAGCTGAACAAATTTCAAAAAATTTTATGGTGGTTTTTCTTCTGTGTCAAACCTCTGACCATTTCCACTTAGGAGGGTCTGCGGTTTTCTTATCGATTTGTAAAAGCTCTTGATACAAGGACATTGATCATTTTATATCATGATTATATAAACATTCTCGCTTGCTTCAGTCGGTTGTTTGCATCGAGGTTTGGAGACGTTTAAATTCTACGCAGTCAGATCAATCATTCATTGCGTGGAGTCTCTCAGGGGCACCTGTACTTAGAAAGCTCTTCCTCGGTCCAAACATCAATTAAAGAGCAACTAAGAGTTCCTTTTATTCGTCCTCTAACCTCTGCCTTCATCTTGCCAGCTGCTAATTTTTGGAACACATGTGGAATTCAGTGTAGATACATATAACTACCTCTCCTACCGTTCCCCAGCACCACTGGGAAAATCATCCATTCCTTTCTCTTCTATGTCTCTACCAAACCTACTCTGGCTGCGCAGTGAGCCCCAGGGATCCGTCTTGCCTCTGCCCCTGATCCCCACACTAGGATTATGAGGTGTGTGCCATGGTGCCCAGCTTCTGTGTGGGTGATGGGGGCCAAACTCAGGTCTTCTTGCTTATGAGTCAAGCAGTTCACTGCCTGAGCCAACACCCATCACCGCCCCCCCCCCAAAAAAAATAAGAAAGGGGACAAAGTCCTGGGTGCAGAAATTTCCCAACAGAACTTGACCTTCGTGTTTCCTGGAAGGTCATCATGAGTCTGACTATTCTCCTTCCTTAGGTCCCTTCTGCCCTGTTCTGGGAGAAGAACCTCACCTCCTGGGCTTCCTGCCTAGAGCCCCAAATCCTGTCCCTTCTAAACCTCTCTGAACCCCAAAGGTTTGCTGTCCTCTTGTCTTCCACCCCTGTGCCCTCAGGAGGGTCCTAGGAGTCCTGTGAAGACCTTACCTCAGTAACGAAGGCTTAAAATAACTCAGCCATGGCCACCGGCTGCTAGTCGCCAAGACCCCCTCCCCTGGTCCTGCCTCAACCAGGTTTCTCGTTCCCTGATCTCACTCTGCCAGTCAAACCCATATGTGTTGGATCGAGGGGTGCATCTAAACAGAAAAAATTAAACAGAATGAAGTAGACTCTGATTAAGTTATAACAGACTTTAAATAGAAAATATCCCTTCTGTCTTTCTCTTCTCTCACTTCAGGTCATGTATCCCATAGTTCCCAGAGACACAAAAACACTGTGTTCTTCACCCTCCTCTTTTTTTTAAAATACTTTATTAGAGAGAGAGAGAGAGAGAGAGAGAGAGAGAGAGAGAGAGAGAGAGAGAGAGGCAGACACAGAGAGAGAATGGGCACACCAGGGCCTCCAGCCACTGCAAATGAACTCCAGACACATGTGCCCTCTTGTGCATCTGGCTTTAAATGGACACTGGGGAATTGAACTCAGGTCCTTCTGCATTGCAGGCAAATGCCTTAACCGCTAAGCCATCTCTTCAGCCCTTCACCCTCTTGACACTGATCAAAACGGAAAGCACAGGCCTGTGCCTGGGACTCCCACACCGGATCTTAGCTGAACCACAAAAGCATCTTAGAGAAGAAGCCAAAGCGCACAGAGGTTGGTGCAATGCAGGTTCCCGATGGCCAGCTGTCACACAGCTTCTGCGATGTCTGTTTCAGCCACGGAAGCAATCACGCCCACTCCTCAGCGAGGCCATCCCGGGTCCAGGGTCATTACTTTGAGACCGTCCTACACTATTCTCGTGTCTTCGGTGATTGCGTCCTCTCTCCCATAACAAGCAGGAAAAGAGGAGTCAGTGGGCTGGAGAGATGGCTCAGCAGTTAAGGCACTTGCTTCCAGTACCCAAGGCTGTGGGTTCAATTACCCAGTACCCACATAAGCCAGACCCACAAGGTGGTGGCCCTGGTGTTCTCTCTCTCTCTCTCTCTCTCTCTCTCTCTCTCCTTGAAAATGAATAAATAAAATATTTTTTAAAAAGAAAAGAAGAGAGAAGTCAGAACCCCAGCTTACCTCCCTATAAATACTCTCTAAAAACTACACCATCTCGTGGATGGCTTCTTTTAGATAATAACGTGTTTCCAAGGAGATCTTGAATCGTCAGACGTTTCCACGTCGGACACGTAGCTGATGTATATACCAGCCCCTCAGTGCCAACTGTAATAAAAAACTACTCTATCCATTATTAAAAATAGATCTCCACCAGGGAATTTGTAATGTGTGTGAAAATTAAGCTTAGGTATGTTAATAACAGTAATATAAAATAGAGCCAACCCTTGCATGTGCTAAGCATGGTTCTAAAGACCTCCCAAGCATTAACGTTTATCCTCACTAATAACCATGAGGTCATACCTTTATGATCTCTACTTCACATGCCAGGAAACTGAGGCACAGAGACAGTACATAATTTATCTAAAGTTAAGACGGATAAATTAAAGAGGCCACATGGTCAGGCACGGTCTAAAGAATTCCAATAACTTAGAGCTTCCAAAGACTTCGCGAGTCTGCAGGGCACACTGGTTTATTATGATGGAACTGATATCCAAATTTTAAGACCATAAATGTACTCGGTTGTGAGTCCGAGGTTCTGTGCTCCAGAAAGGGAAATAAACCTTCATGTGCACAGGAGAAGCCCCAGTTTGGGGGGAGACTTTAGAACACATGATCCAAGAAAACAAAATCCAGGAGTCCTCAGGTCAGATGCCCGCACCCCATCTGAGGAAGGCCGGGCAATTAGCAACAAAGCATTAAGACACATCACAGACCTGAAATCATGTAACTTAAAATTCATTCATTTTGTAAAAGCTCTGATAGGTGGCGGAATTGTTCTCATAACCTTTTTTTCTAATTCCTTCTGTGACAAAATAATGGGGTGTCACTCTGTGAAGGTAATAAAGAGAAGGTCAATACTAGGCAACTGACCCTATCCACAATATTGCTAAATATCTGGGAATTTCAACACGATCACTGTAATACAGTAACATATCTATTAACATGTTTTCACATAGCATGTTTGAAACTTCTCTTTAACCTCAGGATTTGCCATTTGGCTGAAAATAGTTTCCCTGGTTTCTTTTTTCTTTTTAACCTGCCTGGAACAGTGAGTCATTGGGTGACTGCCTCTCTTTATTTCTGAGTTCCTCACAAAAGAGAATCCTCTTTCTTCTCTTCGTCTTCCCCCAGGTACCTGAGCGGCTATTGTACAAGGTCATGAGGAGATGGTTCAACCAGAAACATTATTTGACAAGGAAGTTTATGTGCGTGGCAGACATTTGAGGCAATGAAAAATTTTAGGATCTTCAGAGAGCAAGTTAAAAGGCTGCTAAAAACTAGTTTTGTAAAGCAGTTTTCATGGCTGTTTGAACAAAGGGGACCAGGCATCGTGTTTAACATCTGTGATGGAGAGAATAGGGTATTAAGATGTCCTGCCTGCTTCATTTTTCATTATTGGATTCCTAAGTAAATATCATTTGTTTTTGTTTTTGTTTTTTCTATCATCCCCATCGAACCAATACTGAGAAATTCCTAATGGCAGACTGTTGCCATGGTAACCTCTCTACAACCACACGTTTTCTATGGCAACCCAGGCTCCAAGGAATACTAATGAAAACCCATAGCAACAGAGAGTCAAAGAGGTGATGTCTAGAGACTGGAAGCTCATGTAACATTTATTACCAATGGGATGGATGCCTTCAGATATTTGACAAACAAATTAGTACTTAAAGGCATATTAGCTTAAAAAAACTCAATTGGCATATTTAAGATCTTCTCTGGAAAAAAAACCCACTATGATACTTTGAAATCTACTATGATTTACTAATAAATGTAAAAACATATGTCATTTATGTTTTTAAAACACAATTGTATATATACCTCACTCGTTGCAGAGGAATGATATTTTAACTATAATGTGAACCGTCAAAGCAAAATTAAAAAAACAGTTATGGTTAGATTTGATTCTTATCATGATTGTTATTGATCTGACCTAACTTCGTTTTATTCTTTTCTTAGCTCCCATTGTTTGAAGGCGTATAACTCTATAACCCAGGACGGCCTCGGACTCTTGCAAATGGAGGATGTTAACATTCAAAGATCAGGAAGGTTCTATGCTCCTTTTAGTGTCGTTATACTAGAGAATGAATTTGCATAAGTCATGTAATTGGAGTGTCAGTTTCTTGACTGTCAGAGCACATGACATCTGCCTCCTTCTCATTACCAGTCCGGTACAGCGAGAGCTGGATAGCCATGAGCCCTCTGGGGAAAAAAGAAAAAAACTGAGCACACTACCACGACTAAACCACAGGAGCCAGAGCATTCGTCTTTAGAGTTGCAATCACAAATATCGGAGTTAATGATGAAGACCTTAAGGGCTGGAGAGATGGCTCAGCGGTTAAGGCACTTGCCTCCAGTGCCTAAGGCCCCCAGTTCAATTCCCCAGTACCCACATATGCTGGACCCACAAGGTGGTGGCCCTGGTGTTTCTCTCTCTCTCTCTCTCTCTCTCTCTCTCTCTCTCTCTCTCTCTCTCTCTCTCTCTCTCTCTGTATCTCTCTGCTTGAAAAATGAATAAATGATGAAGACCTTAAAGTCTGTGCACTTCACAAGGGATCCAACCAACAGCTACTTGGATGCCAGATGGTCTAAAAGCAAAATGAAGGAGATTGACAGGGAGGTTGCTGTGTTCAGACCACTTGAGTTCTAACCTGAAACAGTAAACAAAGTCAATCAAGTAAGTCAGTGTGGTGACCTGAATGGAAAGTGTCCCCATAGCCTCAGTGTTTGTGATGAAGCCTCCTGCTTGGTCCCCTGCCGGTGGAGCCTGGCTGGGGGTGGGCCATGGGGTTCCCAGTCCATCCCTCTGGGTGTTGAGATCTGGCTCTCTCATGATTTCCTGCTGCTCGATCTGCCACTTTGGGGTGATTTAGTCCCACCCCACTTTCTGTTCCTTCTCGGCTTCCTGATTACCCACATGATGTGACCAGCTCTGCTCACACTGCTGCAACCACGCCTCCCCTACCGAGAAACTTCCCTTGAAAGTGTGTTGCAGGCAGCTTTCTTGTTGCTGCACAGAGAGAACCCAAGCAAAAGCGGCTTGTGGGGGAATGGGTTTATTTGGCTTACAGAATCGAGGGGAGACTCCATCGTGGCAGGGAAAACGATGGCATGAGCAGAGGGCTGGACATCACCTCTGCCACAGCACTGCAAACAGTGGCAGGAAGGTGTGCCAAACTCTGGCAAGGGGAAGCTGGCTTAGAACCCCATAAACCCGCCCCTGACAACACAGCTCCATTGAGGTTGTAAAATCCAAACTGCCATCAGCTGAGGATCGATCTATCAGAACACATTCATTTGTTTGTGGGGGGACACCTGGATCAAACCATGACAAAGTGTAATAAATCCTTTCCTTCCCAAACGGTCTCTGGTCAGGCAGGGAGAAAGTAACAGTGCCCATGCATGTAAAACTTACAGAAAACCAAACACTGATTCTTCTTTCTGAATGTACACCAAGGTTACCCATAAAATTATAAAATAATTTATAGATGTCAAAATTGTAAGAGTAGTCCCATAATCCTTGTGTGATAAGAGAACCACAAAGAATTATATGTCTAAATGAATATATTTTAAAGTAAAATGCATTAAGTATATTAATATCTTAAAGACTGGGAAAAATGGATCAATGATTAAATTTACTCTACCTCTGGTCAAACTAAAACAGAGTCCTTGTAAAAATTTTGGAAAATATGACAAAGTTTAGAACAGGTAACTATTCTCTCTATAATGCTGTCGTCAAGAACTCAAAACCTTCTTCACATTCTGATGGAACTACATCAAATTGGTTTTTTTATTTTTTTATTTTTATTTTTTAAAATATATTTTTTCATTTTCAAGGAGAGAGAGAGAGAGAGAGAGAGAGAGAGAGAGAGAAAGAGAGAGAGAGAACCAGGGCCACCACCTTGTGGATCTGGCTTATGTGGGTCCTGGGGAATTGAACCTGGGGCCTTAGGCACTGGAGGCAAGTGCTTTAACCGCTGAGCCATCTCTCCAGCCCGTCTCCAGAGATTTCTGCCCAATAAAATGGATCCATCCAATAAAACCCAAACAGGAATACAAGGTAAAATACCTTCCAAAGCACGGGCGTGAGACTAAAGGTCCACTTTACTGAAGTCTAATACAAAGCACATTTAAAAATTGAGTATTTTTCACATAGAGTTGAATCTCTTCCAAATTTTGAAACCCAAATGGAATTTCTATCTAGACAAAATCCAGTTTCATCAGATATACAAAACGATTTCATCATCAGAATACTGGTTCAAATGATCCCTGCCATGATGACTGGAAGAATGAAGTATGTCAGAGATTAAAATATTTCATGCATGGGCTGGAGAGATGGCTCATCAGTTGAGGCACTTGCCCCCAGTGCCTAAGAACCCGGGTTCAATTCCCCAGGACCCACATGGGCCAGACCCACAAGGTGGTGGCCCTGGTGCATCCTCTCTCTCTCTCTCTCTCTCTCTCTCTCTCTCTCTCTCTCTCTCTCTCTCTCTCTCTCTCTCTTTCCTCTCTCTCTCTCTGCTTGAAAAATGAATAAATATTTTTTAAAAAAATATTTCATGCACTTGCTGTGCACCAAACGTGTACTAATGCTTTCCTAGATGGGGAAAAGTAAACATGTCACAAAGTCCTTCCAAGCTGTTTTCGTGTGCCATCCAAAGGCTAAGAATCGTTTATTTTTCTAATGATAGTTTGCTGGCGTTTTGTTTTTCTTTAAGCCAATGAAATGAATCGTGACATATTACAGTAAACTAAATAAATACTACTTAACACAAAGGAAACTAGTGACAAGATAATTTCAAAGCATTAAACGTTTACTGGTACAGATCTATATATTTAAACAAAAGATGTATTAACTGTTAAACGGGCCAGGACAAGAGTGTGGTAGTCCACAACTGTAGTCCCAGATCTCAGACGAGAGGGACAAAACTAAAGCAAGTTCAAGGCCAGCTGGTCTCCAGGACAAGTTCCAGGCAAGTTAGGACGACACAGAGAGACCCTGCCTTGAAAATAAAGAGTAGGTAGGTAAATAGATAAATAATAAAGAAATAAAAGAAATGAAGGTGATGATGGAATGCTCTGATCAAACTAAGAGCCACACATCCCAGCCTGATGGCGTGCGTGTGCGTGGACATCAGTGGGCACACGCCTGAGTGGGTTCTGTGAGCTGCCAAGGTTTGCCCATTCTGTGCAGCAAGCTCGCAACCTACGGAGTAATGGAGACGTGATTTATCTTCTATTCCTACTTGGGTTTTGTTCGACGGTGTTGAGGTCAGCTTTCTAGTTGCTGCGCAGAAAGAACCCAAGCAAAAGCGGCTTGTGGAGGAATGGGTTTATTTGGCTTACGGACTCGAGGGGAGACTCCATCATGGCAGGGAAGACGATGGCATGAGCAGAGGGGTGGACATCACCTCTGCCACAGCACTGCAAACAGCGGCAGGAAGGTGTGCCAAACTCTGGCAAGGGGGAGCTGTCTTAGAACCCCATAAGCCCACTCCTGACGACACAGCTTCATCGAGGTTGTAAAACCCAAACTGCCATCAGCTGAGGATCGATCATTCAGAACACATTCATTTGTTTGTGGGGGACCCCTGGATCAAACCATGACAGACGGACTCATCTGGTTGCAGAAATCTCTGAAGACAAACGTTTCACAGCAAGAAGGAGATAGTAAAAGATTGTCCAATCTTCCAAAATTCTCCCACAAACCAACTGTGATTTCAGATTTATTTTCCCAGCAGAAAATAAACTGGTAAGAAATATGAATAGAAAATTTCTAAATGTCGGTTATAAAACTTGATAAAGGAGCTGGAGAGATGGCTCAGCAGTTAAGGCGCTTGCCTGCAAAGCCTAAGGACCCGTGTTCAATTCCACAGTACCCACATAATGACATAAAACCAGATGTACAAGGTGGCACATGCATCTGGAGTTTGCAGTGACTAGAGCCTGGCATGGCTATTCTCTCTCTCTCCTCTCTCTCTCTCTCTCTCTCTCTCTCTCTCTCTCTATCTATCTATCTATCTCTCGCCATCTCTTTCTCTGTGTGTGTGTCATCTGTCCCACTCATAAATAAAATATTTTTAAGCTTAGTAATATCTTATTAATCTAGGGGTACAACTTTAAGCAGATTTCATCATCCCAACACCTTACGTCCTGTCCACCTGCAGACAGTTTTGGTGGGGTTCCCCTTTTCCTTCAGAGGTGGTTACCCTAAGTTCTGCTCCTCTTTCTATAGAGAATGGTCTTCCTGAGACGTCCTCAGATCCCATAGCAATTGACTCATCTGTCCTGTGATAGGCCAGGTATCTGGCCTCCCAGAACAAATCCCATTACAGTAAGTCAATAAAAATATACAAGCAAGAAGCACCTGCAAGGAAAAAATAGAAAAAAAACTCTCAGTTTCCATGTTATTTCTCTCCAGGAGCCCCAAGCATTCCAGGGACATCCTTCCTCTCCATGGAGGGAGACTCCCAAAAATCGGAGACCCTTCCCAGAGCTCAAACGATGTTCCCAGTCATTCCAGACCTATTGAGGGCTGGAGAGATAGCTCAGCAGTGAAGCACTTGCCCACAAAGCCTAAGGATCTGGGTTCGATTCCCCAGCACCCATGTAAAGCCAGATGCACAAAGTGGCGCATGCGTCAGGACTTTGTTTGCAGTGACTTAAGGCTCTGGCATGCCCATTCTCTCTCTTCTCTCTCTATTTGCAAATAAAATGAAATGAATCAAATATTTTTTTAAAACGTATTTGAGTTTAAACACGAAATGCTGTGCTAAAAGCCTCATTCAAAACAAAAATAACCAAAGTATCAGAAACAGCCAGGCATGGTGGCTCACGCCTTTAATCCCAGCACTCTGGAGGCAGAAGTAGGAGGATCGCCATGAGTTCAAGGCCAGCCTGAGACTCCATAGTGAATTCCAGGTCAGCCTGGGCTAGAGTGAGACCCTACCTCGAAAAAACAAAGTATCAGAAACAAATGAAGAAGAGGTCGAGAGATGGCTCCTTAGGAGACACACTGGCTGTAAAAGCAATGGCACCTGCGTTCTGATCCCCAGCGTCCATGGAAAAGACCAGAAGACGCCCAAGACGCCTGCGATCCCAGTGTGCTGTGGCCAGACGGGAGACAGGAGGGTCTTGGAGGAGCTTGCGGGCCAGCCAGCTTGGGGTCTGTGCAGCAGAGAGCAAGACGCCTGCCTCAAGTGAGGGGAGGATGATGACCAACACCCCAAAATTGTCCTTTGACCTCCACACACAAAACACTCACATAACCATACACCTTGCATACACATATGTGCACATATGTACATGGGCACATACATTACATACATATATAGGTATATGTACATCTATATAAATATATATATATAT
>PVHP010049027.1:0-12306 GCA_004024765.1 Zapus hudsonius
TTTATAAAATTATCCCCCTGCTGAAGAAAATACCCCTTTCTTACAAAATATTGATGACATAAAACTGGAAGCTAATCCTGGAGAATAAGCCTCATTTTAAAGCAAGTGTTAAATTCCATGCAGTGTACTAATAATGTGTTAAGAATGTGATGTATCTTGAAAAAGTATTACTTTCTCATTTTATTAAAAATATTAACAGAACACATGATATATACTGTGTTGACTTCTCATGGGAGAAATTGTTTTAATTATTGTTTTTTACCTGTAAAGCCCAGATAAGTTCCTCAATTTACAAAAAAATTATTTTATTTTGCATTAGTGAACTAAAATTTCAAGAGTTCATAAACTTATTAGGAATCTTTGTAAAATTATAAAGGAGAGTACATGATAAATGATAGGAGCAGGTGTCCAGTAAGTAAAAACAATATAATGATTCTTCCTTTCCAGTTTCAGAACCAGTTCAAAGACTTTTTCTAGAATGTTTGATTTTCTAGTTTATTAGAGATAAATGAAATCTAACAATATCACTATCCATTTGCTGTAGAGAGGATTTTATACCCACATTTCTAAACCCAAAACTTTAGTTAGGCTCTATGAAGAAATTTCAATTCACTTAAATAGCATCTGTGTTTTTTGATGACATAGAGACCCTGTACTGTGAAATTCCTCATGATGAGAGGCTGCCAGGGCAGCAGCAAGATGGCTTTGTCAGGAAGTGCTTGCTCTGCAAGCATAAGAAGTTGAGTTTGGATTTGCAGCAACCAGCAGAAAGCCAGAGGGCAGAACTTGGGTGATAGAGACAGGAGGATTTCTAGGATGCACGAGCTAGCAAGTTTATCCATTTTTTTTAGAGTTCCAGGTTCAGCATGAGACCCTGTCTCAAAAAACAGGATGGATAGAAATAGATGACACCTCATATCAATGTACATTATCCACATGCACACACATGAGTACATGTGGACTCACATGCTTCTACAAACATATGATGAACATATACACAAATACATGCACAGCACAAAACACACTGATACTACCATCTCCCCCCACAAAATTAAAAAGCTGTGTGCTAGGAGAAACTGTAGATATCATAAAGTCTATACTTCTCATTCTTCAGGGAAGAAAATCAGCTGCATAGGGGATTATAAAAGATAGCAATGCTTATTAACTTGATGGAAAAAAATAGATATCACTTCTATCATGATACAAACTTATTTCTACTCTTCCAGAAGTCATAAAGATACCCATAGTAACTTGTTTATGGATGAAGAGTAGCTAACATCTACTATCTAATGAATTCTCACTTTACAGTCCTCTCAAGTATTTGCATGGATGCTCAAGGCCCTGATATAAAATGGCATAGTAGCTGCATGTAACTTATGCATATGATCTTGATCATATCTATGTCAAAGATAATCCTGAATACAACCTAAGTGCTATAAAAGTAGTTTTTGTTCTATATTTATTTGCAAGTAACATAAAAGTTTGTCCATTTTCAGTATAAACACAATTATTTTTCTGTGAATATTTCTCCATGTGTGTGGTCAAATCATGGGTGTGAGCAGCCTTCTTCTAAGCCCTCCATCATGTTTGTCAGTTTAAACATGAACCTTTCTTTCTCAAACTGACAGTCAATAGAGATGATATGCCTCTCCTAAGCCTAGACGTCAATAAGCCTAACTTATTTCCTCCCTGATACTTAGGACATCATTTTGTCACTGTGATAGAAAATATATGGTTTTACTGGATTAATCATGTTATGAGGAGGTAGTATACTTAAATCTTATTTTACTTATAACTATGGGAAATTAGTTTCATAATTATATTTGGATTTCAAATGAGATTCATTAAGTTGAAACTATTATCTGCCCCACCACTATGAAGAATCTTAGGCAAAGCCAGAAGACTGAATCTAATCTGGGCTCAGTAATTTTCTCAAAAGGTTTCTGGTAAAGTCAATTAATGTAAGTCCTCTGCCAACCCCATAGCCATTCCATTTAGTGCTTTGCAAAACAGAGAAATTTTTATTTTTATCACTTACTTCCATCGGCTCTTAAAAGTGTTTGTACTTTCTTTAGTTGTTCAACCATTTGATGGATATTTTTTCTAACAAAATCTTTTGCAATTGAGTTTATAAAGAATTTTCCTCTTCTCTTAAGGAATCAAAGTACAACCTTGAATATTGCCCTGTTAGATGACTTTATTATTTATTCTGTGGTTCTCACAAGAAAATAAACTTTAGTAGAAAAAAAAATCACAAAGCCTAGAAAATAAATGATTCCTAACTCTGATTAGGAATACTATTGATTGTTTCCACATTTTAACTACTAAAATAAATGCAAATAAAGATCAATGTTATATAAGAATAAGAACTGGTTAGATGACTCTGAAAATTCTCATTACTAGTTGATAAATAAGGTGGACGTATTTACCTAATAAGTGCCAACATTAATTTTTTTCTAGAAATATATGTTTATGCTAACAACATATGAGATTTTTTTGCTCATTTTCCAATAATGTTTGTGCCACCTAGGAGCTAGATAGTTAAAAAAAAAACTTAAAAAAAAAACAAAACAAAAAACTTTAGCTATAATGAGATTTTTAGTATTTTTAATAAAAGGAACATTTAAAGGTGAGTTATTTTTATAAAGTATATACTTTTTTGGCCACTAAAAAAGGATAATATACTCATTCTATTCTTATGAGCATCATCCCTTATATAGTTAAGTGAATTATAAATTATTATAAAAATCATAAGAGTTTTATATAAAACTTCACTTCTTCATTGATACATTCATTTTTATCATATATATATATATATGTATATTTAAGTGGGTAGCTCATTATATAGTCTGGACATATAAAAATGATCAAGAAAAGTGTCTCTTCCTCAAAACTAAAGCATTTGTGAGGGAAGTAATCATGGAGCACTGTGTTAGGGCAATGGGCCCAGAATGGACAAAGATTTCTCAGTAAATATCCTAATTAAGGCCTGAACTAAGAGTAGATATAGGGATGCCGAAAATTTCAGAGTTCCTCTTAGGAACCCTTCCTGTGGCTCTTCTGATCCCCATGGAGCCTCACATGGTAGTCGTAACTGCCTGTGTGCACAGAAGTGGTACAGGTAATCTGGAGAGGAAAGGGAAAGATAAAATTGTTTATACATAACCATCCTATATTTCATCATCTTTAATTTATACCTTTAGATTATAATTGACCCTGGGATTTATACGTGAACCCAGAAAATGTATTGGGAAACGTGGCAAAGAAGCAAATTTGACAGTTTCTTAAAGGCTTCTGGATGCTTTTAATGTTGACTATATAATCACATATATCTCTTCTAGGAGCTCATCTTTAACAGCTTGAGAATCTGTTATGTATAAAAAGAAATCTGTGCTTAATAATAGCTCTTTGCAAACGTTGGAGGATATTCAATAATAGTGGATAACAATGAATTGCATAGACCACATTAAACATGTTTTACTCAGAAAACTAAGAGTAACAAAAATGTATCTGGTATAGTTTGCTTTGTAAAAATAAAACCCAGGCCCACCACTTGTTTTTAATGTAATGTAAAGCTTTTCTCCAATGAGAATGTGTTATTTTGGTACACAGAAAATAATAAGACTTTTTAATCTCATTTCATTTGCAAACACATTTGCACCGCTTACACCGGTGCATTCAGGAAATTTGTGTACTTGACCCAATTCTCTTATATTCTCTCCAGTCAAAGTCCTTTGTATTATTCTACTGAGTACATTTCACAAGCATGGGTGAATGAGAGCTTTATCAGTAGCTCTTAATGTGATAGAAATTTGTAAAATTAGAGGAAAAAAAAAGCAGTGCTGGATGCTGGTGAGTACTGCCTCTCTGAATGATCTGATGCTCCACAATTTACACCTGTTCTGTTTTCCATCCCCATCAAGCCAACAGCAACTGCACAAGCAAGGACATAGTCCTCTCTTCTGAACGAAGTCAGCTTCAGAGATGTCAAGTGACTCTCCAAGTCAAGGCTGCATGTCAGTGACAGGACTAGAATCTGAAAGGAAGGATGTGAAGAACAGTTCCCTTAACAGCTAAGTAGATAGTGCGCAGTATGATGTTGCCTGTTTGAATTATCAAGAAGCTAAGGTTTTTAATCACCATTGTGCCATCTCATGAAACTGAAGCTGCTTTCAGAAGCAGTGTGTTCTCATGCTGAAGCCACTCCACACTCTTCAATGCAGGGACTGTTGCGTTTCTCAGATACCAGGAATCATGCTAGATAATGCATAACCTGAAAGGGGCAATGTTGTTGTTCATTACTTCCTCAGTCTCTCTAATCTTTTGATGGCAGAAAGAAACATGCTCAATGGTTGGTTTGTCCTGAGGCCCTGAAACACCCTATGATCTGTTCTTTGTAGAAACCTTCACCTCCTTCTTCATCATTAAATCGTACTGCCTTGATCTCGGCATGCAGTAAGCTGGTGCCCTCTTGGGTCTTTCAGTCTTCTTTACCCTCAAATGCTCAAAACCAGGGTCTCACTATGTAGTCCTCACTGCTCTGGAACTTTCTTAGTGGAATAGGCTGGCCCCAAACTTGTTGTGATCCCATTGTTTCTTCCTCCCAAATGCTGGGATTATAGGCATGTGCCACCAAACCTGGAAAGACGAAGTAGTCCTTTCAATGAGTAAAAAACAAAACAACAGAAATTCAAGCCACATATTATTTAGGTAATTGAATATAAAACAACAGCAGCAATAGCAGCAACAACAAGACATTGTCTGTGCTTTTGTTGAAATGGGAGTATCCACAGTGGTGTCATCACTGAGGTGGAAACCAACCATTGATCAGTTTGAATTAGTATTATAATATTACAACCTTGAGTCACTCAACAGCCTGCTGAAGAGAGCAATTCCTATAAATAAACTTCCTCATTCAGCATGTGGTAGAGTGTGCTCAGGCAACTGGCAGAGGCAACATAAATATTGATTATCATCATAATAATTGTGATTTACATTGGCATACAGCCTTCCTTATGAAGTAGTCAATTCTCTATTTCCTTGAAATTTGTAATAATTCTGTTATAGATGTGACTAGTATTTATCTTTGCTAGAGACAAAATAATAAAAGAATAAACATAATTTGCATTAGAGGAAGAAGAGGATGCAGATTTAGAAAACTAAATTGATTAAACAGATATTTTTAAAAATACCAGCAGACAGGTATTTATCATATTTTGGTATATGTTGTTGATATGAGATGTTCCCCTGTAAGTTTGTGTGTTTGAATACCTTGTCTCTAGCTGCTAACAGTGTTTTGGAGTGAAACTTTTTTTTATAATATGTACCTTAAACATATTATCAGTAAAGAACATTACATTCAGTTACTTAGAAACAAACATCAAATTCATAATTAGCTTAAAGCAGTGCTGAGAAAGCCACAGCCCTCTCCTACCATATAAACTCCTCCCCATTGCCTGATTTTTTTTATGGAAATTTTGTGCTGAAACTTCATACTTGACTAGTGGCACTAGTTGTTAAGAGAATGTGCTGGCTGTGAACTTAAAATATTTATTGTTTGGTCCCTTACATAACAGAAATTTATTAACATTTGCTTTAGAAGATCCAGGTGCGATTGCCTCAACAGAAAATCCAATTTAGTTATATTTACAAGTCTAGCAGTTAAACAAAATTATCAATGGACAGTCTAATATAGTCTCCACAGATTAAAGACCAATGGCTACTGTCTTGAACTCTTTATATTTATAGTCAGAAGACTTGGGTTTAGTTGAAAATTAAGCATTAATATTTTTAACCTGCTTAAATTCTTATCATTTTTCAATTTCAGTTTCACCATCTGTGAGAGGAAAGGAATATTTGATTTGATTAATTGAATTGTGAGGAAGGAGTAAAGTGTCAATTACCTAAGGCTTCACTTTGTTATAGATTATACCAATGAAACTTCCTGAGGTTTTCTTTCTTCTCCCTTTCCCCTTCTACAATGTATCTCTTCTGGGATGACTATCAAGAATAGAGTTATTACCATAAATTTGGAGTTTCAATTTCATTTCCATCTCTACCATATAAATGTTTTTGACCTTCAAAAGTCTCTTGACCTCTTCAAATCTCAGTTACTTATAAGATCAGGAAAATCGTGATAAGAGCCACTTCACATCACAGTTTCTGTTTAAACACTACTATTTTAGACATGTTGAGTCAGTGCTCTTGACAAATAGTGAAGTCAGGGTCAATATTACCACTGCACTTTTCATATGAAGAAACGGGCATTGTGAGTTTTAAATCGCAGCCATGTCAAGCAAACAACCAATTTCTGACCATCTGTTCTGGGATTCAGGAATTCCTTCCTACAGGACAGAACAAGATCACCTGTCCTTATTTGAGTGTCTAGAGCTTCCATTTAGCAAGCCCAACTTTCTGTGTCAGGAGATAAGCAATATAAAGCCTTCTTAATTTATTTATATGTCTGAATCATGGACTAGAATGACTTGAAGTCCACACTTAGTACAGAACAGCAATCAGAAGACCTACATGTGAACCCTGTGGAACTTGGACTGCTCAGAGCATGATGGCCTCACTCCAGAAATGACTGGACTAAGAGGGAGGATCTAGGCAGAAAGACCCGGGCAAAAGATGCATGTGTTAATGTGTTAGTAAACAGAAGAATGAGCAGAAGATGAAATGAATGATCCGAAAAAGACTCAACTCAACAACCTAAAGAGACTTATTTGGAGAAATTTTGAGAAGGGCTCTGGCCTGGCAGATGGACGGCTACTTATCTTGCAGAACAGTGAACGCGTTCTGAGAGGGACCTTGGGGTGATTGGAATTCTCCCTTGCAGAGCATTCCAATTTGTGGGCTTGGGCCACTTTGCAAAATAGCAATTAGACTGGTGATTTGGCCCATTTCAGCGAAATATAAATTCAACATTGTTTTGCAATTGAGATGGTTGATCTGGGCCTCTTCTGGAAACCAGAAACTCATTATAAAATGATGATTAGAGTTCAAAGACGAAGACAGTTTCTAACAGCACGAACTTTATTGACTATTCCTGGAGGTCACTCACCTTCACTTACTTTACATTCTTTTATAGACTTAATTGTTGGTAGCTGGTACAGAGTCAAGGTGGAAACCTTAGATTCTACCTCTTGATGGGATTGGTCAGGTCCTATTTTAATACAGCAAGCAAGATTAAGACCACATGGGAGTTTACAGCCCAAGCTTCTGCTTTGTCATTTTTTTCTACCAAATGGAGTAGCTGGTTAGGGGAAAAAAAGGCAAGATTGAGAAAAAATAAGCAAAATCAAGAAAATGGGAAAGATCTCTAAGAAGTCACTTGAAATCCAGGCAGAGTGATCATGGCTATGAACTCAGTGCTCAGGATTCTGAGGTGGAAGAACCATTAGTTCCCCCAACAGTCTGAGCTTCTTCTTGAGACACTGATCAAAAAGAAAAATATCTACTACCACCAAAACATATGAAGGAAGGAAGGAAGGAAGGAAGGAAGGAAGGAAGGAAGGAAGGAAGGAAGGAAGGAAGGAAGGAAGGAAGGAAGAAGGAAGGAAGGGGGAAGAAATGGAGAAAGCAAGTAAAATATTTGCATACCTGTATCAATCTTTCCAATTCTGATGAACTCTTGAATTCTCCAGTTACATAGATTAATTTGTCTTGAGTAAAGTTCTTAATGTTTACAATCATAAAATGTCCAAACTGAGATATAATTAATTTTCACAAAGTCATACTGCTCATGTTGGCTCTGCACTCAGGAAATCAGTACTAATGTGTATTGTCTAATGATGTCTTTAAACCATTACTGAAATCATGAATTGTTCAAAATTAAAGATGGCTAACCATCACAATAAAATGTAGTTGCCACTTCATTATATATATAAAAAAAGATGCAATCTGGGTTTTCAATTCAGTGTTGTTGCTGTGGTTGTTTTTAAATGTTCACCAATAACATGCTTGTTCCAAAACAACAACCAAGTCTTCTATTAACTTTTAGGTAAATGCTGTGGTAGAATGGGTACATGAAGTACCTAAAGCATGAAGCTTCCTTGAACTAAAATCACCTTCACAAAGTTTAACCTGGGCATCTTAGCTTACTCTTTGTGACATGAAGAGTGCAAACAATTTTGTATTTTGTTTTTATTTTGACAAATTATAGATTTAGTTCCATAAATTTGAAATTGTATATTGTTTAGCCCTCCAAACAAATGGGTAGCCCAGGCTCTGTTTGGTAAAAGATTAGCACACAGATGGGAAAGAGAAAGAACTTTCTTTTTTCCTAAGTCAACTTGTTATTTATTTATTTATTTATTTATTTATTTATTTATTTATTTATTTATTTATTTATTTATTTATTTGAGGTAGGGTCTCAGTCTAGTCTCAGGGTGGCCTTAATCTCATGGTAATCCTCCTACCTCTGCCTCCCAAGTGCTGGGATTAAAGGTGTGCAGCACCATGCCCATTTTGCTAAGTCAACTTTTTGATAGAACAAATTTCACAGTATAAAGATTTATACTTAAAATTTATACCTTAAAAACTATGCATATTATATAGAAAATTATCAGTTTTCACTTCATTTCATTTTATTCATTGTGTATTATAGTTACAAGATATATTAGTCTCTTTTAAAATGCAGCATAGATGTATTAGTTTGCAGTCTAACTACTATGAAAAATTCCTAGCATGGTTTACTTTGGGCCATGGTATAATCCATCCTGCTCTGGAAGATGATGACCAGAGTGTCAGGCAGCCTGTCACATTGTCTCTTCAGCAAGAAGTTAGAAAGAGGCTAATATTGCTGGTCAGATAACTTTCTCTTTTTATTCAATCTGGGTATTATTCATCTCATATTATGAGATGGTGCCACCCACATTGAGCATGAAACATCTTTCAAGAAACACCTCACAGCCAATACTTTCAGCAAGAACCTTGTAGATACTTCCAGAAAATGTGTCTCCCAGGTGATTCCAAAATCAGTCAATTTAACAATGACTATTAACCACCACACCATATTTTAAGATTGTAACACTTATCCCACTCAGACATACACAGTGCCCATGCAAAAGCCAAGCATAATGGTGCAAGGTTGTAATTCCTACACCTAGAATACAGAGAAAGGTCTATCCCTGGGCATAGTTGTGTTCCAGGTCAGTGAGTGATTCTGTTTCAAAAATGTTTGACAGCACTCTGAAAAATGATACCTGTCATGGTTTGATCCAGGTGTCCCCCACAAATAAATGAATGTGTTCTGATTGATAGATCCTCAGCTGATGGCAGTTTAGGATTTATATCCTCGATGGAGCTGTATTGTTGGGGGCGGGATTATGGGGGTTATAACTAGCTTCCCCATGCCAGTGTTTGGCACACCTTCTGCCATTGTTTTCAGTGCTGTGGTGGAGGTGATGTTCATCTCTCTGCTCATGCCATCATTTTCCCTGCCAGGATGGAGTCTCCCCTCGAGTCCATAAACCAAATAAACCCATTCCTCCAGAAGCTGCTTTTGCTTGGGTTCTTTCTGTGCAGCAACTAGAAAGCTGAATGCAACAATACCCAAAGTTATATGACCTCCTTAGGCACACCCAACATAAGCACTCCCACAAGAATGAAATGATCTGAAATATATCCTAGGAGAACTGCAGGGACACAAAGAAAGAGACTAGTATGAACAATGGAAACCAGTTTTCTTTTTGCAGATGGAGATGATGCTGCTGAACAAAATGAGGTCATGTGCAAAGGGTTTTGGCTCTCAAACTACAAGTTTTCGAAGAAATAAATAACTCAAAGACAGTTATTGTGGCGAAAATGCATTGCAAACCTTGAACTGTGTGACATGTCCCCATTTGTTCAAGGACAGACTTTCAGCTAAAGCAAAGCAGAACTTTCATTTTCTTCTCTGAACTCCAGCATTGTAACTGCATGGAAATGGACCAGCAGCAGTGCTCAGGTGCTTGATTTCAAATCTTTTCTCTCCTTCCATGATCTTCTGGAGCAGTCAGGTTCTGACATGGAACTTTGTGGCTTAAAAAGAATGGTAACCAGTCCCCAGATGGTAGTAAGTACAGAGCTGGAAGACACTGCATAAACTGCCAGAGTAAACCAGTCAACGACAGCTGGAATAAACAGAGACCACTGACATGAAACGCATTCTGCCACCATGAGTAGGCAGAACACACTGCCTACTGGGAGAGAATAGTGAACCGTGAAAGGAGCACTTGTGCAATGGAGGCGCCAAAGCCTGGGGGAGGCAATCAACAGCTGATGTTAATTTGGCCAAGAAATCCATTCTGTCAAGGGAAGTCATTGACTGGAACTTGGATTTCAGGGTAAATTACACAGGGAACCAAAATCTTGGGACCCCAAAGAGAAATTCACTTTACAAGTGATTTACAAAAAGCTACCAGCAATAGAATCTAGCCAACTCAGGAAAGTGTATTTCAATTAACCTATACTGATCTCCGATGGAGATTCTGTTTGTATTTTTCAGAAGGCTCTGAGAGAGCAGTGGTTCTTCCAACCCTACCAATGAGATACAGGCTGATAGCTGTCTTCTTGACAAGAGATGCGCCATCCCAGACTTACCGTGGAGGATCCAAATGAAACCCCACAGACAGTGATGGGATAAGAAAGAGACCTGTAACCATGGGCAATCAGTAAACCCAGGATGAGCCAGCAAAACAGACACCAACGATTTTAAACACAACCTCAAGCAGAAGTGCCGAGGCCCCTAAGTTCTCAACAACAAAGCAGCCTTAATACTCACCCACCATGACTCAGAGAAATGAGCAGAAGAGGGGGTGGAAAGATTATGAGACATGGTGGGGGAGACATTGCCCACCTCAGTAACAACATGCAAAGGGGGGGGGTGGAACTGGGTTGAATCCTTTTCAAAACCCCCTATCCCAGACTGCTCATGGAGACAGGGAAGAGGGAAATAGGGGAACTGGAGGCATCAACACATTATTCCCTTATTAAGTGTATCTAAACATGGATAATAAAAAAATATTTTTCAGGCTTCTGGAGGAAGAAAGGGCTGCTTGGAGAGAGAGATATATACATAGATGGAGATGGATTTAGAAGGAGAGGGGAAGAAATGAGCTGCAGAGGAGGAAGAGGAATAAAGAAAAGGAGTAAAAGGGACAATGGAAAGAAGAGGAGAGAGGGGAAGAACCCGCCTCATCCTTATGATGTTGTTTAACTTTAATTACAACCTCAAGGGCTTACCTACAAATACAATCTCACTTGGTGGTATGGAATAAACATGAAATGTACTGGGTATGTGCACAGCTAAACGAATTGCAACTCTTCAGAATTACTGAGGACTCCAGAGAGCTTCTGCTTAAGTGGTTTATATCCATTGATGTTTACTATATTATAAATTCAACCTGTGGGATATTAAAAACATAACCCAGAGTGCACTTTTCACTAGCTGTCTGCAAAATTCTACTGATGGGAAAACAGAATGTAAAATGTTAAAGTCTTTGGGTGTTGTTCTGAAATTTATTTTGATATCATACAATGAAGGTAGGGATTCCCAGGGGTCTTCTCACACCACTCCCCCAAAAGAACTTTGAAAACAACTTATATGAAAGAAAAAAGTCATTATGATAAGGTTTTTAAAAAAAATGATTTTTAACTTTGGTAGAAACTTGAAGGCAGGTAGAGCTTTCATTCTCATCTGTGTGACTGACTACATTTATCTTAGAATAAATCAACTTGGGAGTCTTGCCCAGCTGAAAGATCGGCAGATATTGATTTTGCCACGAAAGGCAGAAATTCGAGTCCTAGTCTATTTTCATATCAAGCTCATCATTTTTAAAGTACTTATGCATCCATGCATGCACACATACCCTGTCTTGATCTTGGAATGTAACAAAGACTTATCAATGCAGGAAAGGATCATATACCACAACTTCTAAGTTCTTGATACCATGCTAGTTTCTGCAGTAGCTCATTTCTTGCGATGGATTCAAAGTGTGCTTTCTCATTAAGTATTGTAGAATCCTTTACCACCCAAATTTTGGTTTAACTTCATATTATTTTGAAATTTGCAATAATTAGGACAGAACTTTATTCGAGAACAGCAGCCTCTTATTTACAATATGTGAATGTATTTGATGAAAATAAATAACTATGGGCTGAAGAGATGGCTTAGCGGTTAAGGCATTTGTCTGCAATGCAGAAGGACCTGAGTTCGATTCCCCAGTGCCCATATAAAGCCAGATGCACAAAAGGGCGTATGTGTCTGGAGTTCGTGCTGTGCCCATTCTCTCTCTCTCTCTCTCTCTCTCTCTCTCTCTCTCT
>PVHP010049028.1:0-12285 GCA_004024765.1 Zapus hudsonius
CCCTGGTCCCAGGGTGACTTTGGTGATACCGAGGTTGATTTCACCATGAGAGCCCCCAAAGCTCCACTCATACCCATCGTAGGTGAGAGGCTGGACATGCGCTGTGGTGTGAGAGGAAGGTGAAGAAAAGGACGGTGACAAAACCAAGTCATCTGAAGGAGGACAGAGAAGCAGCTAGAAGGTGGCAGGAAGTGCTGCTGGGGGAAGAAGGCCACCACAAGGCCGCACACAAGCCCAAGCAGATGAACACTCGCTGATGGCCTGTCTGGTATAGTTTCTCAAGTGTAGCTTTGTGATACAGTTGTCCTTAATCTGCACACCTATAAAGTTCAAGGGATGCCTTCTCTCTCCCACCCACAGCAGATAATGGTGGGGTAGTTACACAATCATTCATTGATATTGCTGCTGAAAAATACAGGAAACTGGAGACCTGGGAGAGTCAGTGGCCTCGAGTCTAACTGGCAGGTTTTGTCAGTTCCTTGATTAACATTCAGTCCTCTGGTTTCCTCATGGTTCTTGAATCTACCCTCTGCACTCTGTGACTCATCCATCCATTTCCAAAGGGTTTCAGCTGTGTTTGCAGCTGTCTGTCGCTGCTTGCTTCCTTCCAGGATTTTAGCTATCCAAAGTTCTTTTTTATAACAAAGTTGTACTGTTTGTGTGCTCACCAGCCCATGCTTTTGCCGATATCATTGTCTTAAAAAATGTGTCTTCCTTACTAGACAAAAAGTGTGTGCAGATCTGTGTGAGATAAGTACTTCTCTAATTTGGGCTTCTGTGATAATTGCTAAAGAAATTTACCATTACGTTTTCTTAAAAGCCTTCTTGTTTGAACAGTTCTTAATGACACCATACAGGTATGGTGAATAAGACTTCTGACCACAGATACCCAGACAGGTGGGGGCAGATCTACACCTGCATGGCCATCAGCTGGTGTCCATCTGACCTCAGGGTATTTGACTATTCAAGGGAATACTCCTAACCATGGATCCCCATGTGATGGATCAGGCAGCTCCAGAGACACCCTCCCCTTGAGTGGGAGGTGTCTATCTAGAGCTTAAACCTAGGTGCTAAAACTGATTGGTCAGATATGAACCAATCAGCTGTCTCTCTGACTCACCTGGGGAAAACTTAAATTAACTTTCCTAGAAAAAAGTGCTCTCTTCCCCACATGGCAGGCTGGCAAACGGATCTCTGAATCTCCCATAGAAAGGTAAGGCCTACTCTCACCCTGGCTGGGGTGGGGGAAGGCTCCAGATTCTTCCCACACAAACCTTTCCTTTTCATGATGGGAGCCCTCTGTTATTATTTCTGTTACTGCTTGTTTAGCTAAACAGCATAAATTCTATTAAACTCTCCATGTTTTTCTCCCCACACTGGTGGCAGAAGAACTCTGTAACTCCCCATGTTCCCTTAAATAATAAAGTCTCCCACTATACCTTACTATCTTGTTGTCTATGATTTTATTCTTTATCTTTGTAGACAAGAACTTGGGTACTCCTTAAATTTTGGGGCACATTGGAATTTTTGCTGGGTGTTATCTAAATTCTCACCTCAGACAGGAGGGGACAGATCAGGTGGGCAGTCTACATCACCATCAACTAATTCCCATCGAAGAACTCAGGATACTGCGGCATCCAGAAGCTGACTCCTGACAATCAGTACATGATATCTTTTTTTTAAAATATTTTATTTATTCATTTTCAAGCAGAGAGAGAGAGAGAGAGAGAGAGAGAGAGAGAGAGAGAGAGAGAGAAAGAGAGAGAGAGCACACCAGGGCCACCACCTTGTGGGTCTGGCTTATGTGGGTCCTGGGGAATTGAACCCGGGGCCTTAGGCACTGGAGCCAAGTGCCTTACCCCCTGAGCCATCTCTCCAGCCCGGTACATGATATCTTAGCAAAGGATTTTATAGCCACACCTTCAACTTATCAAATACTATGTATTTCCTGGTAGTGCCTTAGGCTGGTTCTTGGCCTAAAAACTATTTCTTAATTTTTAGTTTGTTTATCATCTGGACAGCCTGGGAATTCTCAAAGTCTCAAAGGTCTTTTCTTCTATAAAGTTTCATTTAGTCAAAATGAGTAAATTCTGTGTCTACTGCACAGTATTCTAAGGATGGAGTGGAGTGAAATTTATCAAACTTTGCAATTCCCCCTGAAAGGTATAAAGCAAGAAGGTGAATGATGGGTCGATGGAGAGGTAAAGTAAGTATAGTGAAATGTCCACAGGATGGGTTACGTACAAATGACTCCACAATCCATTCATCTTTTCTGTTGGCAATTTTTTGTGATTAAAATGTTGGGGGAAAGTTGCTTAAAGAGGATGTAAAAATACTTCCGATCCTGATCAGAGATCCTTCCTACAGGCCTACATATGTCAGAAGCTGCAGGACAGGGGACCTGCTCCAGTGATATAGAAACTGTGGCATCAGGCACCTTTCAAAGGAAGTCAAGATGAGCTGGCTCACTAGACCAGAGAAAGGAGGACACTGAAGGCCAGAGGCCAACTGGGAAGACTGGGGTGGGCTGGGAAAGCAAGTGTAGCTTTGATAGAAACTGATTTAAAGACACAAGGCAAAGCCAGGAGAATCACTTGGGACTTGTAAGGCGAGCTTGCAGAAGGGTGTCTTGGTCCCTGGAGACAGGATGGGATATTGAATGTACACTTAGGAGAATGCAAACATACACAGCTTAGAAAGAAACCACTTAAGCTTCAAAAGTTGAAGCATGTTCCCCACTGGTAGGGCCTTTGAAATCCTATTCTCTCTGTGCAATAGCGAATAGGAGACCCAGAACTGTCCCTACCTAAGGGATGAGTCCTTAGTGATCTCAACTTGGTATTGTTTAAGAAAAGTGAAAGTCTAGGCTGGTGGGTGACACACCTGTAGTCTCTTCTACTTCAGAGACTGAGGTGGGAGGTTGACTTGAGTCCGGGAGGTCAATATCAGCTTGGGAAATATACACACCCACCTCAAAACAACCAAAAAATTAAAAATAAGAATGAAATTTTGGCCTACACTAACATATTCATTGATAGGGGACCAGTTAAAATAATGACTTATGAATACAATGAAATTTACAGAGTTGTCAAAACTTCTGGATTTGAGCTGTTTAAAACTAACCATCACATTAAAGAAACAGATGCCTATATACATATATGCATATATAAGCATATACTATATATAATACATGATGATCTCATTTGCATAATTATATGTGTATAAATGTATATAGATATGTGAGTGTGAACATAAATATATACACATATAAGTGCACAAATCAAACACCATTAAAATGTTCACCAAAGATAGTGATAATTTCTCCATGACAGAACGAATTTAACTTTTTCACTTTCTTCTTATCTTTCTGTATTGTTGAAAGGTTTCACAATAAACATATATAATTGTTTTACCAAAAGAAAATGGCTGGGAGACATCTTAAATGTTCTTACCACCAAAATAAATGCAGGGTCTGATAGGTATGTTAATTAACTTGATTAAGTAGTTCACAATGTATACCCATAATGCCTTCTGGGTAGTTCCCATTTTACTTCATCAATGATATCTTAGTAAAGTGAGGGAAGACCAATCACCTTGTGTTAGCTTGACCTTGTACTCCGACAGTGCACACACTATTTTCTCCTGGTTGCTATATAATGCCAGGAAACAGTGTTGTTACAATTTTTTATTAGTATTTTTTACAATAAAAAATGTGTGCCCTTAGATCCCTCACCCCTGCCCCAATTCTGTTTAGGCTCCTCTTTGGTGGGGTTATTGATATTTACTGTGGGGACCAAGCCTTATCAGTCAGTCTGGGGAAGGGAGGGGCATGGTGCCTCAGAGTATTCCCACCCACCCTGAGGCTCTTACAATCTTTCCACCCCCTCTTCCTAAATGTTACTGAGCCTTGGTGGGCATGATAGAGATCTGATTTAGCCTCTGGATCTCTGTTTTGATGAAGTTCGAGTGACCACAGTGTCTGGTTTCCAGGCTATCTGTGAGAGCAGTCACTGCTTCCCCTGAAATGACTTGTGGACCCGGGCAGATGAGGTGGAGGTGACCCATCTCATGATAGACAGTCTTGCAGTATTGATGTAACCTGGTTCTCCCCAGTATTCTCCACGATCTCTCCTGCTTGAGCACGCATAGGCTATTAATTTTTTTTTGATACTAGTTAACAAATTTCCTTCTTTCCATGTCTCCATTAGGTCCTGACTCATACCCTCTGCAGATATATAATCTGGATTATTCTAAAACTCTCACATATTTTAGCTCGTATTACTACTCTTGCTCAAATTTCCATTTTCTGCCCAGTGCCTTTTCCAAAGATAACTCCAATTTTTAGTTATGCTATTCTAGCAACCTACCTTCACAGTACCAAAGAACATTCATATATATATGAATATATATATATATATGATTTATCATTTCACCATTTCTAGTGTTTCAGAAATGTGGAGCCGCTAGTTGTGCCTTGAAATCACTCATGAGTTTACAGTGAAATTTTGAGAAGTTCATGGAAGGCTGACTGGGGCTGGAAGAAGGGTTTCCAAGATGGCTCACTTACAAGGTTGTTGGCAGGAAGTCTCATTTTGTCTCTGGCTTTTTTGGCAGGAGCTCTCCGTTCCTCACCATGTATCTTATCTGTAGAGCTGTTTGTGGGCTCATGGCAGCTGACTTCTCACAGATCAAGTGGTCCAAGACAGAAGGAGAAATTTATAGCTGCAGCGTGTGTCTTTGATGACATAGTCTGAGAAGCCCTACACTGACATTTGCACACTATTGTACTGGCTCATAGATCAACCCTTTTCAATATGGTAGAGGATGGATCATACAAAGGTATAGATTTCGGGACTGGAGAACATTGGTGTCTGTCATAAAGATTCACTACTGCAGAGCTCACATCCCGGCCATGTGCTTCACTGCTGATGTCAGGCTTCCCGGGCTCATCCACGCTGTCCTTGGCACCTGTGCTGATGCTGAGAATTGCTGATGTCATCATCGCTGTCATTCACAGTCAAACGCTCTACCACTAAACTACACCCCAACTTTCTTATTTCTTAAAGATGCCCAGTGACCATAAAGCACTTAGCACACTGCTTCAAGCTGAATAATAACAGCAAAATATTTTTTCTTGTGTTTCTTATTTCATAAGAGAGTTTGGATGGATTTCTGTCCCCAAAGTATAAAGTAGTATCTTCTGGAACAAAGAGAGGGGATGACATGCCCTCCCCATGCTTACAGTTAAAAAGAACCCAAATCCTTGGTTTCAATTCTTTGGTGAAGTCCCCAGGGAGTTGGACATGTGGAGTGTAGGAATGAAGCTCACTGTGTCTTCATAGTTCAGTGACTGGCTTCTTATTCTTGTATCAGACTCCTGCCTTTACCACGAAATAGGAGAAATAGTTATGGAAGGTGAGCCCTGAGATTGATGGGAGTCATGGCAACAAGATCCACCCATCCACCTGCCCACCCATCCACCCACTCACTCATTCTTAACAAACATTATATATATGTGTATATATATATACACACACACATGTGTGTGTGTGTGTGTGTGTGTGTGTGTGTGTGTGTGCACCAGCAGTTGTATGTTTTACAGAAGAACTAAATCCACCGTTTCAGGCTTTAGATTCTCCTTTATTCTGGCTAGCATCTATCATGTTTATTTCAACGAATTTTCCATTCATAGAATCAGTACCTAAAACACTAAATACAACACCCTGTGGCCAGCCCCAAACAGGTGAGTGTGTCTCCTTTAAGCTGCAAGCCACAGAAGAGACGCTTCCTTTCCCTTCCTTGAAAGCCAGGCCTCGGGTAGTCTAGCAAGTTTCATATCTCAAAGGCAAAAGGATGTGTGAAGCCGAATAAAAAGAAGATAGAAGTCCAAGAACATCACCTGGGGGTTGTGTTAAAGCAGCTATGGCAGGAGGAGCAGTGCTGATCTTTGCTCTTGAGAGGTCAGAGCTGATTTTTAATGGGTTCCTCTGAAATGATTTTCACTGCTGACACGGTCACAGGTTCTGTCAAAGGCAGATGGCTCCCTGTAATCTGTTCCATTTTCTCTTTCTCTGGCTCGCCAGCATTAGCAATCCTGTAGGTGTGCCTTGCATGCCTGCTTCTCTCTCACCCTGGAGGTGTGCTTCAAAACAGTCTGTTTCTCTTCCGTGCATTGATCTGTGTAGTGTATGATTTAATTAATGAACACATACAAAGTCAATATGCAGAAGCAACCTGTAAATTTTGCACAGACCTCAAAGTACTCATTCATTGTGCATACTTTCCAAAAAGAAAAGGGGAATATGGGAACCATCCAAGCCATCCAGGCTGGTCACACAGCAGCCGCAGGCAGCATCTGTTCGTACGCCTCACCCCTCCACAGTGTGGGGCTGCAAGTCGCAGCCCTTGGAGCTTATGGCTGCCTCAGAAAGACAGTGTGGAAATAGACAGGCTTCCATATTGGTGGCAGCCAATATTGTGTTCGTGTTTGTCTATTGTTATAATGTTGGACTACGTGGAAAAAAGTTCCCTCCCTTCAGTCCATTAATTCCTGAAAGGAAAAACACAGCCTGTGATGACTGCAGTTCTGACGATCTGACCACCCACGCTCTCAAACTATACTCTCATTTAATCAAACTTGGAATTTTCAGGATGGTGCATAATTTGAACTCAGGCAGCTGAAACAGTTTCATTAGTTCATATAAAGGTTCCTTTAGGTCTTTTTGTTTGTAATTATTATGGTGAACATTATGTAAGTCAGTGTATCAAAAACAAAAAAATAAGTGTTTATCTCCAACCCTGAAGGAATATGGCTGTTGAGAGCCATTGCTGTGCATTTAAATACATTTTATGTTAATGACCTAAATAAACTGTGAAAGTTTCTATAAAAAAAATCGCACATTAATTATTTGGTAAGGTCAGAGGGAGACTTGACTCTTCTGAGCATTTAAGTCAAATGTCCAGAGTGATTATATTAACAAGAAGAAAAACAACAACAACAAAATAACCATAACATTATGGGCACGTAAGGCTTAGAGAACTTGGCAGTTGCTTAATTTCGCTCTTTTCCTCAGAAATGTACCTTAGGCAAAGACCGTTTGTTTTTGATAATTTTTCTGCATTGGTTTTCTATGATTGTTATTCTTCAGCTCTTTCAACTAATTATCACTGTCTCCCCAAAGGCTGCTATCACAAGGAAGCTGAGCAGAGTCAGGCTAATTCCACTCCACGGCTTATTAGCATCCACATGTGCTGTCTTGATCCACGTAAATAATACCTGCCTTCCACACCATCACCCCGAACAGTTACCACGATGGCCCTCAGCAGACCCCAAGGATCCCAGAGTGGGGGAAGGGAAGACATCATTCTCCCCTTTGAGTCAGCTCAACTCTTGGTGTGGAAATGGGAGTTGGCACACTGGAATTTTTGAAGGCTAGAGTGGGGAGGTGACCAAAAATTAGTCATTTTTGTCATTTCACTTACAACCATCCATTGCACTTTCAGCCTGTGGTTCTCGAGTTACTTTCTGGGGTCTGATGTCAGCTGTAGTTTGCGTGTGTTCTCCATCCTGTTTGTACAGGAGTCTTTGAGGAATGGTTGCAGAGAACTAAGGGAATTAATGGTGTTTGGCACTCCCTTGTTGCTTTAAGTGCTGGAAGTCAGCTAAAAGGCTCCCATGCCTCGAGATCACGGAAAGATGAATGGAAGGGCTATGCATTGTGAAATCACTTATTGAACTGTTTATATCAGTAAATTTTGTTATCATCCCAGCCCAAAGTAGAGTAATTGTGAACACAAAATTTCCTGAATTGAAAGAGCTTCACAATCACTTAAGTGAAAATGTTTAAAATAAAAAGGAAGGAAAAAAATACTGACGGTTAGCTAGTCAGTCAGGGGCGCCTTCCCTGGGGAGACCAGATTTGGTAGACATTGACTTGAGGTGAAACCCAGGACTTACTAAATGATCATCACCATCATTGTGTGAGTGTTGTGTGTGTGTACAGACCTATGCCTGCCTGGGTGCACGGGTGTAGGTCAGAAGACAACTTCTGACATCTGGTCCTTGTCTTCCACCTTTGAGGCCGTCTCAGTGGTTCACAGCTACTTTACACCAGCTTTTGATGGATTCTCCTGTCTCCACCTCCCTTCTAGCCCACAGGTGTGACTGGGTTTATAAACACCTGGCATAGGACTTGGCTGTCTACCTGGATGCTGGAAAGTTTTCTAGTTCTAGGATTTCTTTATTTTTTTTTAGGTCTATGAACCATTTAAAAATAACTCTTCTGCTATGATGTGAATAGGTTTTCTAGTTCATTTTTTAATTGTAGACTTCCAAGTTTTCAGTTATTGCCTGTTAAAAAGTTGTCCATTCCCCTGGCATCTTTGTTGAAAGTCAAAGAACACATAATAGTGAGCAGAGGACATGTGTGTGTATCAAAACAGGCTGTGCTATGCAACCCACTTACCCTTCATCCAGTTCAGTAACTGCCTGACCTCCGCATTCTCATTCCATTCTACTTTCTTCCTTTCCCACCACTGATTATTATTTTTGATAGTGTATTACAATAAAATATAATGAGATATCCACATATTTATTCTAAGTGTTCTATAGTTTTAACTTTTATATTTAGGTGGACCATACAATGGCTTTTATGTTCGCTACTCAGGAGTTTCAGTACATTAAATTTTTGGTCTCCTTGTTAAAACTCACAGGTGTGGATCTATTTCTGGGACCCACTATTTTGCTCTATACATCCATTTGTGACATTATATCTTAGTGACGTTTCTATTTTTATTTTATGAGGTAGGGTCTTGCTCTAGCTCAGGCTAACCTGGAACTCACTCTGTGGTCCCAGGCTGGCCTCAAACTCACAGTGATCCACCTTCTTCTGCCTCCTGAGTGCTGGGATTAAAAGCATTCACCACCACACCCTTAGCGATGCTCTTTATTGTCTTCAGCAATGGACTTGTTAAAAAAAGTGTGTGAGGTTGTTTCTTAGTAGGAATCATTAGAAGGGAAGTTTGGTTTGAAGATGTTTTTATGCAAATGATTTACTACAGTGTTCCTTTGGGAATCCCCAGTAAGAAATGAGGGAAACAGGGTATAGGAGGGTGATCTCAGCCACAGTGTTGTTTGGGAAGAATCTAGTCTCAACGTAATTTTCCAGAGTGAACTCTAGAGCACGAGTCATATTTCAGAAGAGGTTATGGGCAGAGGCAAGAGGGATGACCAACATTTTACATCCTTAGTGAGTTCCTTTGGCTTAAGGGTCACCCGTTGGGGCAACAGTTGTCCCTACAGTCAAGGGCCTATCTGGAGCAGGGCGAGGTGTATGTGCTCACACAGATGAGGTGATGGGTGGGGAGCCCCAGAGAATCCTATCTGGGTGGAAACCAATAGTATCTTTGACAGAAGCATTTAAAAAATATATTTTATTTATTTACTTGCAAGCAGAAAGAGGTAGTGAGAAGAGAGAAGAGAGAATGGGTGTACCAGGGCCTCTAGCCACTGCAAATGAACTCCAGAGGCACATGCCACTTTGTGCATCTGGCTTGATGTGGGTACTGGGAAATCTAACGCTGGTGCTGCTTAGCAGGCAAGTGTCATAACCACTGAACCATCTCTCCTGCCCTGACAGCAGCATTTTTTGAGTCTGTCATCAGCAAGAATAGTTTCTAGGCCTTTCCAAAAATGTTGCCTCAGGTACAATCTGTGATCCTAAAGATTATGGCCTGCAATTTTTTCCAGTTTATTTCTTCAGGGCCTCACAGTAGTGGGAACTGGGCACAGTGGGTAAACACCCAGGGCTTCACCGTTGCATTTTCCCCAGAGTTCGTGTCTCAAAATGCCAACGAATTGGACAATTTCGACAGAAAGCATTTTTTTAAAATCACACACGTTTATTCTAGATTAGAGTTAGTTCGGAGGATTTGGGAAAGAGATAGGGGAAGCAGCCCATCCACACATCCAGCCACCAGTGTGGGGAGAACAGGTGGAGAGGTTTTGACAGAATCTATGCTGTTCAGCTAAACAAGCAAGAAAAGGAAAGATCACGAGAAGGAAAGGTTCATGTGGAAGAGAAACAGTTAATGGCTGTGGTGTTGGGGCTGGGGAGACCTTAAGGGTCCCTAGAGAGTCAGAGTTCCTTCTTCTAGGACACCATGTGGAAAAAGAGACAGGATTATCTGTTCAGTGAGTATTTCCTGCCCCAGGTGAGCAGGGAGACAGGTGGTTGGTTCATACCAGACCAATCAGTTTTAGCACCTAGGTTTGAGCTCTAGCTAGACACCTCCCACTCAAGTGGAGGGGGTCTATAGAGGTGCCTGAAACTGTCACATCACTTTTGCTGTCTTAATGCAAGTCTTTCTTGTGGTTATTGTTGGAATTTGTTCATCTAATGTGACCTGTGGGTCAGAAAGTGGTGCTTTCAGTGTGTATATTTAAGATGGACTCTTACCCCTGAATTGAGAAGCAAGTGATTCTTAAATCAAGATGCTCTCAATGGCTCTTTAGAAATCAAAACTTAATGGAAGAACCTTCAAATCTCCAGGGCATTTTTTTAAGTATTTGAATCATTAGCTTTTGTCTTGGTGTGAGACTTGCCCTAACAGCTTTTGTCATGAACCCAGCTTTTGAAGTGGACAGCAGGAGGCCCTTCTGACTGTTCCAAGTCTGTAAAAATTTCTGAGTTCATTTTGAATGAGACTACACTTAGAATCCGTGTTGCTTTTGCTTTGAATAAACAAGGTGACGTGTCACTTCACTGCTCTGCAGCAACATCTGCTTGTTGAGGGGATCAGATCGTCATGTGCACAGGTGAGTATTCTACCCTAGTGGCTTTTAAATTTTCTACCTTTTTAGCTTCATTCAGTTTTTTTAAATATGCAAGAATATAATGGAAAATATTTCCCTATATACTTACTTGATATTTTTTAAACATTTCAAGTAATACCTTACTTTGCTTAGATGATAAAGTATATTGAATTGCTTTATAAATAGCAATGTTCCACACAACTATCAATTGCTATATAATTACCTAAAATGAATAGGCATTGATAATAGTCAAAGAGGAATCAAACCTGTTTTATTTCACAAATGGAACAATTTAAATTCTTAGAAATAAACTATTTGGTCAAAGAATAATTCAAAGTAAGCTTTACCAAAATGGAAATGGTAGGAAAAATGTATTTATTATACTAATGAATACAATTAAATACTGGCATTTTTCAATGTTTAGTATTAAACTAAAAGTCTCTCTAGAGAAGGTGTGAAAAGTTACTCAAGACAGTGAGGTAATACAGGAAACTCATTTTGATGAATTGTGTACTTTTTCGTTGCAAATTTCATGGTGCGCAGTGTTCTTTATAGCTGTCGACTTGACATTATTGCCCCATGGCCAAGAGGCACATAGATCATTATTATCAAGTTCAGTCTTGTCATCTTTCCTTACTTTGACTAGAAGAGACATTACTAATTGATCACCCACCTCCCACCTCCCGCCCTGCCCCATCCCACTCAGCCTGCATTCCAACGACTCTCAGGTCTTCTCAACATGTTAAGAATAGATAGACACATCATGCAACAGTCTGCATGTTTGATTAACCCCTACCCCCCCATCCAACTCAAGCATTGAAAACCCTCCTACGATGGTGAAGGTTAGAAGCGAGACCTTCAGGCAGGTGACTGAGTCATGATGCTTCCATGAGCTCTTGAGAACAGGATTATCGCCCATAGAAAAGAGGCCCAATTACTATAGAAGGACACAATGAGAAGACAGCATATGTTAACCAGTCAACAGGTTGTTACAATACTGGGGTTATTGTAGCAAAATGAGCATGAGCTCACTGCCCCCTCCCCTATATTCATTGTTAATTGCTTTAACTGTGATATGGAAGTTAGGAAAAGTTGAGGCCGGAGAATACCTGGGGAGGATCATCTGAACTGGTCCAGAACCCATTGTAAATGTGTGAGTTGCTAGGTGCTTATAATTTACATGCCTAATGTCACGTACACATCTCTGTGCCCTACTATAAAATCTCTTTGTAACTGGGGTTCGGGGTCAATGCTTCATTTATGCTCGGACCAACTGGGCCCGGATGTTAATTAAACTCCCCTCTCCTCTTGCTGTGAAGGCTTTGTCTGTTTGTTACTGGATATTTCTACAACAGGGTCTTGATATTGGACTTCCTGTACTATGGTTAGCTCTAAGTATGTAGACATGCAAGATAGGTATGTAAAGCAAACATTTAGTGATCATAAATCATAAGGAAATTTATTTTAAAACA
>PVHP010049029.1:0-12273 GCA_004024765.1 Zapus hudsonius
GAGACTGGGAGAATTAAAGTCACAAATAAGAGGAGGAACACTAGCTGTCATTGTTTGATCCAGGTGTCCCCCACAAACAAATGAATGTGTTCTGAATGATCGATCCTCAGCTGATGGCAGTTTGGGTATTAGAACCTTGCTGGAGCTGTGTTGTTGGGGATGGGCTTATGGGGGTTATAAGCCAGCTCCCCCTTGCCAGTGTTTGGCACACCTCCCTACAGCTGTTTGCAGTGCTGTGGTGGAGGTGATGTCCACCCTCTGCTCATGCCATAGTTTTCCATTCCAGGATGGAGTCTCCCCTTGAGTCCATAAACCTAATAAACCCATTCCTCAACAAGTTGCTTTTGCTTGGGTTCTTTTAGCGCAGCAACTAGAATGCTGACCACAACACTAGTCATACGCCTGAAGTACAAGTGGAGCTTAGAATACAAGTCAGCCCCTTACCATGACCCTAACATTAGGCATGGGCTGCATCTGCATCTATAAGCTCCTCTGCTAACCCTTATTACATGTAACCCCCAAGCCTTCTTCAAGTTCTTCAGATTTGTCACTCCCTCAGCTCTGGGACCTGGTGTGTGCTGTATTCTCTGCTTGCAATACTTCCCAGAGCATCCTTGCACCTTCCCCATTCATCATGGCTCTTCCTGGATATCATCTCCCTTTCGAAGTCTTCCCTGGGCATCTTCCACCATCCTTGGCCTCAGCACTCTGCTTGGTTATCATAGCTTCTTATAAACTGTGGTTTACTTTCTCCTTTTCCTCCTCCCCTTGCCTATGCTATAGGCTCCTTGTAGGCAGTGGACATGTCTGTCTCGCATCTCAATGTTGCCAGTTTCCAGTGCTACACGTTAAGACACAGCAGGTGCTCCATGAATACTGTCCTCTTCCTAGAGACCTAATCTCACTCTGGAACCTCTTTAAATCTTCCTCCCACCACACTCCTTGCCCTGAACACTCGGTTATCTCACTTCAGTGTACTAAGCACTTATTTCCTATTTATTATTGCTAAGGCCGATGGATAGGCATCACAAGCCATCCATCATCCACCATGCTTCTATGTTCTATGTTCAGGCTCTTGTCAAGGTCCACCTCTGCCCATGCTCAGGCCTTTCAACCCACCCTGCACAGCCCCTCATAAGGATGTTCCCTCCTCTGTAAGCTTTCAGCAACATGGAGGAGCCTGAAGCTGTGGCACCAGGGCCAAGCCCAGCCTCCCCCTTGGGCTGACTCTGCTCAGTGTGTCCAGCATCTCCACTTGATTGTGCCACATCCCATATACCAAACTATAGCCATCTCTCCTCTCCTCTGTTTCTTAAAACAAACATTTTTATTTCTCTCTCTCTCTCTCTCTCTGTGTGTGTGTGTGAGAGAGAGAGAGAGAGAATATGTGTGTGCAGGTATGCACATGCCAAGTGCATGTGTGCAGGTCAGAGGTCCTCACCTTATACCTTATCTGAGACAGGGTTTCTTTCTTGTTCTATGATGTGTATGCCTGGATAGATGAACCCTAAGCTTCTGGGTCTTCTGTTTCAACGTCCCATCTCAGAACAGGAGTACTAGGATTACAGATGCCTGTGCTACTGCATCCAGCCGTATGTGGGTTCTGAGGATGGGATCAGGTCCTCATACTTGTACAGCAAGCACTGGTCCTACTGAGTCATCTCCCCAGCTCCCACAAAGACAATTTCTAACATTTAGAAACACAATATAGATCATTTTCTTAGAATCTGGTAAGAATAATTTTCTCCTATCTAAACCCACTGGCTCTAGGTTCAAGGGAAGGGGACAGTCAAGATGGGCTCAAGGAAACTTCTGATGACCCCAGGCAGACTCTACTCCCAACCTCCCTCTCACCCCCTCACTGCCATGACCGAGTAAGGCCGGATCCACAGTCCTCCCTTCTGCTCCTCCCTCACACCCTGGGACAAAACTCGAGCCTTTTCTTCCCTCCATCTTCATTTTAACATGCTCCAGGCCTTCCCATCTTGAACAAAACTCCTTGCCATCCTCCTCCTTTTCAGAGTCAAAGACATGAATAGATCAATGGTAGAAGAGGCTAAGACCCTGTTAAAAGATAGTCGAGCTTTTCAAACCTGACACCTGTGAATTAAAACAGGAAGGTAATGGCCAATCTTAGCAAGCTGGAGAGTGTCAGATGCAGACGGTGATGTGTAGAGAGGGGACCTCGAGTGCTACTAACATCAGTGTGGACTGGCCAGCATAATGCCAGTACATGGGATGCAGGTGCTGACACTTGTTGAATAAAGGGACCAAATGTGAGAAACGATGCTCCTATGAGCACAAGAGTGGCCTCTGTGGAGGACATGCCATTTGGAGGTCCAGGGCTGAAAACATGGCATGGGGCAGAATGCCAAGGACTCATCTTCAATGCCCTGATGCTGTTACTGTCGCCTTAACCATACACTCGCCTCCCAGACCTCTCTGCTGCTAGATCGTGTGTCAAAAGGGAAGGATGGTGGCACTGGGGCCCAAACACCTACAAACCTCTTCTTCACATCTTGAAACCCTTCAAGCAGCACATCCTCAAGCCCACCTCAGCATCCTCACCCACAAAGCTGAAGGGAGCAGCAGCCTTCATTCTAGATGCTTCTAGACAGGGATGGCTTCCCCACGTGATGGAGAAGTCTTTCATGTCTCTTTCTTCATGCCACAGAAATGCCAGTCATGGAATGGTTTCTATTCTGACACCTCTGCCACACAAACAAAAGAGCTATTTTATGTTTTTTTTTAAATCAGAGAAATAAATTTTACAGCTTATTTCCTATTTTGGACAGAATTACTCAAGTTATCTATTTATTTGCAAGCAGAAAGAGATATAGAAAAAAGAGACAGACAGAATGGGCATGCCAGGGCCTCCAGCCACTGCAAACAAACTCCAGATGCATGTGCCACTTTGTGCATCTGGCTGGGTACTGGGGAACTGAATACGGGTGGGGTCGTTAGGCTTTGCAGACAATCACTTTAGCCACTTAGTCATCTCTCCAGCCCAAAAGGAGCTATTTTAAAAATTCTAGCCTTTAAATAATTTATACATTGTAGATGCCAGTGTATCCATTCATGTTGGAGCTTTTACAATAATTAAATTAAATTTCATTTTTTTAAAAACAGTGCTTGGACCCATAAGGACTCCTGAGGTAATGGGTGCTGGCCAGGGGATTTTCCCATCCCTGGCCAGGGCACTGAGCCTGACTCCACTGGGCTGTCCTTTGGGAAGGTGCCTGTAAGGGGCAGCTCCAATCCCAGGCAAGTGAGGCCTCTTTGGGTCTGCAAGTCAGTTCCTGATGGATATAGTGTCCCTGGCCTACAGGGAGAACACCACCAAGGCCACTTGGCAAATTCAGCCCCTTCTTTGGGCTCAGCTGGCAGGGAATACCAGCCTTTGGCTCATTCAAGTCATGCTGGGTTCTTTATGGGACTGTGGCGCTGAGCCCAGGGCTAGCAAGGAAACCCAGAATTTACTAAGCATTAATGTGTACATCCCTATTCACTGCATGCCCACCCACACAAACTGTTAATTGTCACTATTATTATTGCTGTTATCTCATTTGATCAAAGTAGAAGACGGAGGCTGAAGTCTTAGGAGCTGTCTATCCTTCTGTAACTCAACTACACTGCACCTAAGTTTTCCTGTGCTATAGTGGCAGAGACTGGTTGGCATACTGTATCCAGATGTGTGACTTTCCACACACAGCTCACAGACATTTCTCGGTCACTCTAGAGGCTAGGCAAGGCTGTGTGACTGAATAGAAGTGACCTGTACCACTTCAAGGTATTAGTCATAAAACCCAGGAGGATGTCTGGATGAAGCCTAGAGCTTCCCATCATTCCCCTGTCCTTTATCCCAAGTTCCTAGAACCTAGAAGGCAGGGCTACAAGATGGAAGGATGTTGACTACCTAGATGACTATGGGGAACAAAGCTTCCCCGCTGACTCATATTACTTTACTCCTCCATGATGTGAGGAAGGAATAAGACTTCACTTTCCAGTTTCTTCTCAGAGCAGTCAGTGGGCCTCTTCAGTCCTCTCACCAGCTACCACATAAAGCTGATGACCAGATTACATGAGGTTACATCACAGTAACAGAGAAGCTATCTAGTATGTAGCCCAAGCCACTGTAATTTACCAATAACATACAGGATATCTTGGTATCAAGTTTGTGAGTCGGATCAATGTGCTTTCATGGTGGAAAGGAAAGAATACAGAGTGGAGTTTATTGTCACTACCCCATTTTCTTTTCTGTGATCCTCTGTCCCTTTTACCCCTTGTTCAACGCATCTCTGAACTCCTTCACTGCCTCGATGTCAGGTCTCCCACTGAGTCAAACAACCCCAGCAGCACTATTTTCTCAGTTGTGCTGTCCCCACCCCACCTTCAAAGAAAATTTGACTTCAACGACCTAATTCCCTATTGTAAATGTCTCAAAAATAAGGGTGTCATTTTCACTTTAGAGGTCCAAAAGGTCTTTGCACATGGTTCGTGTTCAATGAGTGCACGTCAATTGGATGGAACAGATACATGTATCTACATGTCCCCAATGGAGCACATCTGAATAAGGCTTCTGAAATCTAATGCCTTAGTCAAAGGACTCAAAAGAGGGGTGTCAAAGGGGCAGGTTTAGAGCCAAACTAGGCCAACGGGTGAGGAATGGTTGGTCAGACAGACTACTCAGCCCCTTCACATAACTGGGGGAGGGGGGCAGCTATCTATGGTCTCTTGAGAGAAAGCTAGTTCTGCCCTGTCTGTCCCTGAGATGTATGTCTAGCCTTCAACACAACTTGTGCTGGGAAGTAGAGCCTGGTCAGGGATAAGGAGCTGTCCAAGGTTAAAGAACACGAAGGATGTCAGAATGAAGCCTAGAGCTCCTGCCTCTTAAGAGTTACACTCAGACCCCTTAGCTTTACTGCTAAACTGTTGGAACAAAGAGGTTTGGTGAATTTCCCAAACCAACTCTAGCATCTTTGTATTTGATGGTAGAATCAAGCACACACAAGTAGACTGTAACTGTCTGGTTTATCCTGAATTCAACAAATATTTATGAACAAAAATAAATCCCAAATCTATTAAATACTTAGCTATAAATATGCCAAAATATGTAAAATCTATATGGTGAAAATTATAAAATGCTGATGAAATAAATCAAAGATCTAAACAGATAGTAAGATATAGCATGTTTAGGGTTTATAAAAGTCAATATTGTTAAGATAATAAAAACAGATCTATAAATCATATGCAATGCCAGGCAAAAGTGCTAGCAGGACTTTTTGGTAGAAATAAATCTTATTTTACAAATTTATATGGGTAAGTTAAAAAAATAGAGAAGTCAAAACCACTTTGAAATGAAATCTGTAAGACTCACACCCCTGACTTCAAAACTCAGCACAAAGCTATTAGTCATCAATACGGGAGAGTGGAGCAAGAGGACAGGCAGGCGTGTCAGTGGGCTAGAACCAGAGTCCAGTAATAGATCAACAAATGTGAGCAGTTGATTTTTGACCAAGGTAAAGAAAATAATGGAAAAAGGGTAGTTTGGGTCTAGTGCTGGAGTGACTGAGGCATCCATCTGCAAAAACTCTGGCCCACACCTCACAATAGAATACACAAAATCAACTCAAAATGGATTGCACATAAAATAAAAGAAATTGCTAAGAGAATGAAAATACAAATAGTACACTGGGAAGAAAATGCATGCAAAACATATATCTTATAAAGAACTTGTATACAGCCGTGCATAGTGGTGCACTTCTTTAATCCCAGCACTTGGGAGGCAGAGGTAGGAGGATCCCTGTGAGTTCCAGGCCAGCCAGGGCTATAGAGTGAGTTACAGGTCAGCCTGAGCTAGAGTGAGACCCTACCTCAAAGAAAAATAAAAAACTAGAATACATAAAGAACTCTCAGAACTCATTAATTAAAAAAAAAAAACCTCAACTAACATGAGCAAAAGATTTCCACAAATGTTTCACTCAAAAGATATGTGGATGGAAAATTAGCACATGAAATGATACTCAATTTTATTGTCATTGGGAAAATACAAATTAAAGCCATAACGAGATGCCACTATAGGCACATTTTCAGTAACAAGTACTGATCAGAATGTGAACTGGAACTCCCACACATTACTTATGGGAATGTAAAATTGTACAGCAACTTTGAAAAACAGTATGATAGTTTCTTATGGAATTAAACATGCATTTACCATACGATCTAGCAATCCCACTCCTAGGCATTTACCCAAGAGCAATGAGAACTTATGTTCACACCAAAATGTCTATGAAAATATTTACAGTGGCTTTATTTATATGAACCCGAAATCAGAAACAACCTAAATGTTTATCAACTGCTTAGTGGATAAGCCAAGTGATATATCCACAAAATAGAATATTATTTAGTGATAAAAAGGAAAGAATTGAAAAAAGAGAAAAAAACTGATATACAACGCAAGGTAGATGAGTTGCAAAGGCATTATGCTAACATAATAATATCATTCAGCTTATATGGCATTCTGGAAAAGACAAAGATTTACAGACAAAACACAAATGAGTGGTTGCCAGGGGTTAGAGTCGAGACAAGCATAAGGGAACTCTGAGGGTGATTGTGATGGGTTAAATATAATAACACATATTTGTTGAAACTTATAGAAATGTACACTGAAAGGCTGGGAGCTGGCCCAATGGATGAGAGCACCGTCCAGGTAAGCATGAGGACCTGAGTTTCATCTCCAGGCATGTCTGCTTATATCTGGAGCCCCAATGGAGACAGGATTGCTGGGGCTCCCTGGTCAGTAGGTCTGACTGAAACAATAGGGAGCTCTGTCTTAGAAAAAAAGTGAAGATGGATAGAAAAGGACCCTCAATATCTTCCTCTGGCCTCCTCATGTGTGCCTAGGGCACACACATCTGTACATACATGTGCTTGCACACCATACTTACCACATAGACCAAAAATAGATTTACAGTGAAAAATTTATAAAGTGTGAATACTGTATGTAAATGATGCCTCAAACTAAATAAAGCTAAAAACAGAAACCTAAGCAGATTTAAAGACATTTATTGTGCATTTACTACCTACAGGCCCATTATTATTAACTGGTCTTTACCTTTTCTGGCCACTGAGAATGTCCCACAGGCCTAACATGCTTATTTGAGCCTTTCCTGTATATGGATATGAGAGCTGGCAGAATGAAAGTTTTTAAAAAATATTATTTGTTTATTTGAGAGAGAGAACGGGTACACCAGGAACAAACTCCAGATGCATATGCTACTTTGTGTATCTGGCTTTATGTGGGCACTGGGGAATCAAACTCAGGTCCTTCTGCAAATGTCTTACTGCTGAGCCACCTCGCCAGCCCCAGAGTGAAAGGTTTTTGGCATTTGTTTAGATTTATGGTTCAAAGATCTTTACGCAAGTTTTTAAATTTTTATTTATTTTTAAGCAGAGAGAGAGAGAGAGAGAGAGAGAGAGAGAGAGAGAGAGAGAGAGAGAATGGGTGCCAGGAAGCAGGCAGTTTCCAGCTGCAAACACTAGATGCATGCACCACTTTGTGCATCCACCCAGCTTTAAATGGGTACTGGGGAAACCAATCTAGGTCGTTAGGGTTTGCAGGCAAGTACCTTAACCACTGAGACATCTTTTCATCCCTTAATGCATCTTTTATAAATACAAAAAAAGCATAAGAATGATATTGACCACCTCAAATGCATGGGTCATAAGTATACCCTGAAATAATTTAAGATGCAATCCCAGCTCATGTAGTACAAATTCAGAAAACCATGCTCACTCTTTGGAGTGACCAGTTCTCCAAAAGAACCTTCTGGTGACCTAAAGGAGAACACATGCTCCCAGGGCTCAACTGTGGCCCACATAGCCCTTCCCACCATTCCCGTCATTCCTGTACAGGCACTGAGTTCATTGTTTCTGGAGTCTGTTCACATGCTAAACCCTGGGCTGAAAGGAAGGGAAGTCAGTGACAGAGCAGCCTTTCTCAGAAGAAACCAGAGAGGCAGAGGGGTGAAGTCTGTTATCTATATTCTGCTGGGCTCTATCCTTCTTGCTAATGTTAGCATCAAAGCAGTATGGGACAGTACAATGAACTTCAACTGTTTCCTGAGTGGGTGCCACATAGGGACTCATAAGAAGATGGTCTTCTCTTGTACTCAAGGAGTTACTATCAGGAAGGTGACTGAAGCATTTCTCACTGGCAGAGCTGGAAACTGCCTGCCGCCTCCTCCTCTTCCTCTATCTTCTCCTCTTCCTCTTCCTCTTCCTCTAGTTTTCTCACCTGGCTAAAAACAAGCCAAGTTCTCCAGCTATGAAGCTGTTAGCATCAAATATTTATTGACAGTTTACCTTGCACCAGGCATGGGGCTTTGTAAACACCATCACATGCCAACCCCAGAACAGCTTCAAGAGATGGCCATTACCATAATTCCCATTTGGTAAGTCAGGAAACAGAGGCTTAGAGGGTTCAGTGACTTGTCCTGGTCAGTCTGGCTCAGCGCCCCTTCCTTTTAACCACTGTGCTCACAGCCCCATTAGCCCAGCCTGACCTCAGCCCTCTACAGGAAGAAATGTGGAGATCAAAGGAGTGGGAAGTTATAAACAGTTCCAAAACCATCTGAGATGAATTCTTCCACATCCAGCTCAAGAACAAGGCAGCAGGAAAGAAAGATGATCTTTATTGGAAGGCCTGGGAGGCCCCTTAGAGTCACAGCTAATCTATACCCTGGGATTTCAGATCACAAGCACACTGAGTCTCTAGCTTTGGCCACATGCCTTATAATGCTCGCCGAGCACTGTCACAAGAGACAGAGGGGGGAGAGAAACGCCTGTAGCCAATCCCCTGGGCTCCCATCTCTGATTCCACCTCAGTGTTTTTAGAATGCTTCTTTAACACAGAACACACCCACTTATTTGCAAGAGGGAAACCCCAGTGTGTGGCACTAGAAGAGTGTTTCCAGAGGTTTCACAAGGTGCTGCGATTTGATAACACTTTCCTCGTATCTGTTAAAGAGCCCGGCAAATATTATCTGGAAGCAGCAGGAACAAGAGTACCCCGAATTCTGAGCACTGGACATGAGCTACTCAGAAGTTCCCAGTGGGACCTCACATCGCCACCTCAAGCCTCACATAATCAGGTTGAGCTGCTTGCAAAGTAGCCATGACCATATTCCTCTCTTAAAGTGGCCTGATTCCAGATAGGTCGTGTGGAGCCATGGGCTGCAAGGGCTACTGAGAGTGTCTCCTGTTCCTGGGAGGTGTGCAGGTGTGGTCAAATAAGCCACGGCAGGTCATTTTCAAAGTGTGGAGCAACTCTAAAATACCTACCATGCCTCAATATCCCCTAGTACCTGGTAGCCAATCCGCCTTTCAGAAGAGCTTGAGGCAGTTTCCAGAGGATAAAAATGAAAATATTTAATGTCAGAAATAGTAGATTAAGGTAGCTTTGACCCAGGGAAACGAATCAGGCTGTGTTTGGTAGTGGTTAGGCATATCTGGAGGTAGACCACTGGGGTCTCAATGTAGCCTCTTGCTAGCTAGGTGGCCTTATGCTGCTTATTTAAACTCTCAGTCTCCATTTCTTCACGTATAATGTGGTGCTAATTATAGTCAACACCTCTCAGCACTGGTCTCTGGATGAAATGAAATAACGTGATGAAAGTCCTTGATGGAGCACACGCAGTAGAGGCCCTCAGTACATGTGGGGCTACTGACACTGCTCTGTCTCAGAGGAAAGTGTCAGCCCTTCTTTGCACCTCAGTTTCTCCAGCTACAAACCAGTAACTATCCTCCCGTCTGCTCAAGGCACTTCAAAGAGGATGTATACAACTAGAGACCTATGTTTTAGCATCAATGTAAATTATCCGATGTTTGCACAGCACCCACAGATACTGGCCACCTTGCCCTGTCTGTGCATCTGAGTAGAGCCCCTAAGCAGATTCCAGATCTCTGATCACACAAGCCACCTATATTGTTGCCCTTCTCAAGGGGTCTGGGTGCTAGAAGGAGACTGTGAGGAGGCACGTCTCCCCAGCAGGATGTCTGAGGCATCACTAGAAGAGATGCTGGGGTAGAGTACCTGCACAGCCATACAGTCAGCACTCAAGATTGTCAGCTGCTGCTCTCTCTCTTCCATCATAAGAAGACAGATGCTTTAAGTTCAGTAGAAGAAAACAAAACAATGTTCTACTATTTGTAACAATTCTCCACAAGAAAAAAACAAACAGTAACCTCCTCACTTTCGAGTTTCTCCTCGATCCCAGCCCCATGATAGCTCCTGACTTCCATCACAACACTTAGCCTCTGATGATAGGGAAAGCCTGGCTGTGACATTTTGTTGATTTAGTTCTGGCTTCATGCTGCCTTCTTGATAAAGACTACCCAAGGAACTGTGTTCTGAGGAAGGGACAGTTTGCACAGGGGAATGTCAGCTGGTTTACCTCAATAGCAACCTTTCAACTGGTCAGCAAGAAACCAGCATCAGTCTCCTGGGCCTTGACCCAAACTCACTCTCTCTCTCTCTCTCTCTCTCTCTCTCTCTCTCTCTCTCTCACCTAAATATGTGCATGGGGGTTGGCTGAGGTAGGATTTCATGTAACCTAGGCTGGCCTTGAACTCACTATGTAACTGCCGATGGCCTTGAACTCCTGATGCTCCTGCCTCCAGCTCCTGAGTGCTAGGATTACAGGCATGCGTCACCGCACTGGGTTTCTGTGGCGCTGAGGATTGAGCCCAGAGCTTCATGCATGTTAGGAAGCTCCATCCCAGGCCCTGTGCGCCATTCTTGCCTATAATCCCAGTGCTGGAAGACTGACGTAAGAGGGCCACAAGTTCGAGGGCAGCCTGGGCTACATGTTGAAATCTTGTCTAAAAAAAAAAAAAAAAACCAAAGTAAAAACTCCACAGATTTTGTCCATTCTTCTCTGTAGACTGTATAATCAGCTGACCCCTACCACCAGGCTCCCATCCCAGAATAGAGCTGTGGTTTTGAGCCCGTGTTTATACAGGACCACTATTAATTTAGTCTATTTCCTTTCTGCCAACTTAATGTGTTTCATTAGATTGTTTTTAATTATAGAAGTGATATATGCCAAGACTTCCCAACAAAGAAGGCTACAATTGAGATCCAATAACAGTGAAATCCATTCATCCTCAAAAACAGTTCCTCCCAGCTAAGGAGAGAATCCACATGATAAACAGTATGGTGTTTCCCTCCAGGAGCTGTTTGGCCAGTCATAGCATAAAAATGATGAGCTAGAAAACCCGCCCTATTATTATATGTACATTCAACCTTCAGTGACTGAATGCTTTAGTTATAAATTGTCTACATGTACATAAAGGGATCAGGTCCCAAGCACAACAGGAACCTGTATCTCCAACAACAGACATTTGTATAATACCATCGCTGGAAACTAACCACAATCATATTTAGGACCCAGGAGACACTATGCTAAGTGACTAATTTGCCTTAGATTTTCACTCACTCTATTTTATACATGTAGAAACCGAAGCTTACAGAAGTTAAGGAAATTACTTGCCCAAGGTCATGAGGTCACTAGAAGCAAAGGATGAAGTGTGACATACACCTGCCTGAGGCTGGTCTAATAGCATAATTTGGGGATGAATTGCCTCTAATGGTAAATTTCAATTTGCTTGACAGGCTGATAATTCACATTAACACTTAGGATGGCTTTAATAGAAAAAAATGTATTTTTTATTAAAAAAAGATGCTAGGTCTTCTTGTAAATACCTCATGTTTGTAAAAGTCAGATCTACTATTCTGTTCTGCACCCTAATCCATTTCTATCAAAAAATAACCAAAACAGCTCCAGAATGCATCCGAATCTTATTCTAAGGATTCCATTTGATCTTGTTGTTTGGAAAGATGCCTAGCTCCTGTTTCTTTTGTGACCATAGGATGTTACTTTAAAAACGGAAAGGAAGCTGCTGTTCATAAAAAGACCAGAGTGTTTCATGTCACTAACCAGGAACGAGACCCTTGAGCTGTTGTTCTCAATCTATGTGTCTCTTGTTAAAGAGGTAGTCATTGAAAACAAGCAAGACATTGGGAATTGAAAAGTCCAAAGTAGTCCCTAACCAAATGAGGCTGGGTCTCCACACATGCACGGAACTGGCCTTCGAACCTCTCTCCATTATCTAAACACAGCAGAACTGCCCTGCTCCTCTTGCTTATCTCTTTGTGCCCTACAGTCTGAGACACCCACTGCATGTGAACATCCTTATCAGAACAGATCCACT
>PVHP010049030.1:0-12312 GCA_004024765.1 Zapus hudsonius
CAACTCACTTCTCCCTCTTCTCACTTGTAATTCTCAAGAATAACTGTAGGGCTGGGAATGTTGCTCAAGGGTAGAGTACTTACACAGGATGCATGAGGCCCTGGGTTCCATCCAACACAAAATGGCAAACAAAAACAAACAACAACAACAACAAAAAGAATGACTATAGAATGTGCTGAAAATGAAGCATTCTGAGACAGTAAGGGAACAACTAGGCTGTGTCCCAGCCCCACCAAGCAAGCAGAATGCATTTCAATACCGTGGAGTATGAACCCAAAGTGAGCTACTTTCTGGGAGGGGGGTCCCTCAGCTGCAATCGAAGAGGAATGCATGCAGTCAATGTTCCATCTTGGGCAGCTTTATCGAGCAGGACCTACTGGCAATGATACGTCTGTTGTCCCTGCTGCCTATCTATAGATAATGAACCCACAACCCATAACTTGTGTACTTGGGTGTTCTGTGTCCCTGAAATCAAACAAGTTGGCAACTAGTGCTCAGTGAACATACCTTCCAGGCTCTGTTATAGATGGGGGAAGTGATGGACAGAGAGATCACCAGTTAAAAACCACAGAGGTAATGAGAAGTGGGGCTACAGTCCTAGTGACTACATGCCCACTGTGATGGCTCTGTGTATCGGTCACTTTTCTTGTTGCTCTTAGGAAAAGCAAGGAAATGAAATGAGAAAGAAGACTGGACCTGACAGCAGAGAGAGGCTTTATTGGGGAACTCCTGAGGAGGACCCTGACCTGGCAGATCACAAAGCCACCCCTCCTCTTACAGACTAGTTACTTATAGGGCAGTGGGGGCATTGGAATTCTTTGGTTGCTGGGTGGCCTGCCTTGTCTCAAGGCTTGGGCCACTTTACGGAAGTGATAATCAGACAGATGGTTTGGGCCATTCCAGGAAAGGGACAATGGGAATGGGTGGTCTGGGTCATTCCAGAAATGTGATATTTGGGATGGGTGGTTGAGTCACTCTTGGGAAACACAAGGTTACAATGAGATGGCAGGCAGAGTGCCAGGATGATGTCATTCTGATTCTAACAGTTGCCATGAAAAAAACTGTAGGGAAGGAAGGGTTAATTTTGGCTCATGGTTCAAGGGATACAGTTCTTAGGCAGTGGGAGCATGAGGTAGCTAATCACATTATGTCTGCAGTCAGAAAGCAGAGAGACGTGAATACTGCTGTTCATCTGGTTTTCTTGCTCTTTGTTTCCATTTTATTTAATCTAGGCACCTGGCCCACACTTAGAGTGCTTCCTTCCTTTTCAGTTACACCTCTCTAAAAATACGCGTGCGCGCATGCGCACACACACACACACACACACACACACACACACACACACACAAAATCTTCCAGGTGTTTCTAAAATCCAATCAAGGTAACAATGACAATTATCCATCATGCCTTGTATCAAAGAAGGAAGTCCTCTGAGTCAAGGGATATTGTAAATCCAAACAAAGGCTACATGGCTATAAGTCCAAAGCAGGCCTCTCAGGGACATCAGCAGCTGCAAGAACCACAGGGCCATCAGCCATCAGCAGGAGACAGTGTTGACAGTACAGCTGAAGACACAGGGAGCCAAGTTCTGGGCTCCAACAACCACATCCAAGTTTTTCAGGCTCATTACAGAATCTCGGCTCCTTTGCCTCTTGGATCATCAGTTCTGACCATGGCAACCAGACAATAGAGTGACTTAACAGCATTTTGGAGATTTTTACATGAAATTAGATTTAAGTGACAGGACAGGTGGAGACCACATACCTTCTCGCTGTGGCCTGGAAGGTATTTGCTTTGCCTCTCTTGTGTGAGATTAGCAGTGCACTCTGTGAGGTCGAAAAGGCAAAGTGTGGACAAGAGCAGCACTGGAAAGTATCAAAGCTGCACTGGTCACTTTTGTCGTGGCCGTGACAGAATGCCTAACACAAACATCTTAAAGGAGGAAAGAGCTGTCTGAGGTCAGACACTCGCTTAGCCCATGTGCTAAGCAGGAGGGTGTGATGGAAGATATGGAGAAATTCTACATGGCATGAGAGATAGGAAGCAGAAGACACAGCAGTAAGGGGCCAGAAATAGCATGCCCCAAGGACCCAGCCCCAGTGACTGACTGACTTCTAGCTAGCCCCCCCCCCCTTACACAGTTTCCAGAATCCCCTAAAACAAGGCATCCTGCCTGAGACAAACCTGTCAACCTGAGCCTTTTGCAAAGAACACATCATACCCAAAATAATAACAGCAGCCCTTGGGAGGATTTGGCTGCTTAAAAAGACAATGTTAAAAAGGAGTCCTTGGAAGGCAAAGATCTGGGTCCAAGGCTTCAGTAGATCCCAGGGTCTGTCTGGGACCTCGGTTTCCATAGCTTGGACACAGTAGTGATATCTCCAACTACACGCTTATTTTGATTGTTTGGTGTGTCCATGGTCCAGGAAAAGTACAAAGGTGATTCCAAGGTCAAAACTATCCATCCTTAACAACCCAAAAGCCCTTTCGCAAGCCAAACCTAACCTAATTGTTGGAGGAGAGCCAGCACTCTCCCCTCACATATAAAGAAACAGCAGTGTATCTATTGAAAACTCAATTTTTAATAGTTTAATTTCTATGCATTTTAATGTTGGAGAATAATTTCAAGTTTTGGGAGATTCAATTTTTTTAATGCAAATTGGCTCTGACTTGGATAGAATGGAGATGGGGTTCTGGGGAGGGGCCTCCAATCTTAATGACCACATTTGCATATCAATGGCCTCTCACTTCATTTGCTGCCTTGGCCACCCTCAGAGCTTAGATGGTTCAAGACGTAATGGAAAGATGGAAGAAATGCTGCCTCTTTCTTTTTAAAAAGTTTAAATATAGGAAGGGCTTTGAAATTAAAAAATTTCCCTGTGGACTGTTGAAGTCAGACTGAGTAGATAAAATAGATAATTTTTTTATCAAGCTTACCAAATCTCTAAGAGAATATGGGATAAATTCCTTTATATTTTTATTTTTGAATGAATTCTTTAACAGTTGCATAGATATGCATACCCTTCAGAATTCTCATTCAGCCTCCTAGAGACTATTCATGCAGCCCCAAATATTTATTGAGGGCTTATACATTGAAGGTACTGTGCTGTGTGCTGAGGCTACCAAGGGGGAGAACACAGATGAAGTCATTGTCCTCAGAGGCTTGGACATAGGGAAAGAGCATCTTAATAAACATTGAACAGTGGCAGAAATATAATCTGTAATAAGGACTGAAAGAATCCAGTGCTCTCAGAATGTGTAAGAAGCAGGGATCCCAGAGGGAAGCAACTAGTGAGCAAAGGTATGAAGGAAGAAGACACTCAGAGAAGAAATCAGTGTGTGTGCACATGCACATGCACACACACACACACACACACTCACACACATGTACCTCTCAGGGAATAGAAAGGGAGTTGGGGGTGGGGCTTAAGAAACAGAAAGGGGGACAAGAAGTCAGCATTGCAGAGAGACAGAGGAATAATTACCCACATGAATGCCATAGAGGCCAGGAGCCTGGGTGAAGATTCTGAACATTTTTTTTTGAAAATCAAAACTCATTAAAGAAGTCTAAGTAGGTTGATGGTTAGGTAAGATCTACTTTTTTTTTTAATTCTTTGGAGAAGGGAATCCTATCTGGCTGCAGGCTAGTTAGGAGACCATGGTACAGTAGTGGCTTAGGCTAGTCTGATAGCAGAAAAGAAGGCAGGGGGGATGGATGGATTTAATTGCTATTTACATGATCAAATAACAGGACTTGGTATTGGAATGTCTTGGAGGCAGAGAAATAAGTGTGAAGGATAGCACCCGGGTTTCTGAGTCACAGAACCGAAAGGGTGGTGGTGCCGCTCATAGAGATGGGGACTTGAAAGGAACCAGCTTCGTTTCCCCTTCCCCACAGCTGTGACAGGCGGTCTCCAATGTGCTCAGGTCTGGGACTTTGGAATACTGTTAAAGCTACTTTCTCCCAGTCACAACCCTTACCCTGGATGGAGATGTGATATTCTGAGACTTACTTCCCCAAAGGGGTTTAGCAGATATTCCAGACAACCAGATGGCCAGCTCCTGCCTGCCCTATTCAAGGCCCCTCCCCAGTAGTGCGAGATCTTCCCTCCTCTCCCCAAAAAGACACCACCCTCTCTTTACTGGGCATTCCAAAATTTATTTCCTTTCACATCAGATCCCACCATTCTCTCACGGAAACAGTCTATCTCCAAGTCCTCTATTCTTTTTTTTTTGTTTGTTTTTTTTTTTGGGGGCATGGCAAGTAGCAGTATTTTTATTTTTCTGTAGATCTGGATCTACAGATTCATGATCTTTAGAATATTGCTGAATAATATCTTTGATCATGCAAAGATATTGTGAGTTTTGGAAGTGATGGCAGGTTAATCAGTCAGCTGGAGAACTATTTCATTAAGTAGCATTCCTTATGAGCTGCTCTGTACTATTTCAGAATCTATCAAGAAATTTCTACTTCACCACCAACTTGAACTTGAACCTTAAGACTGAGCTTGGAGTAGTGCCTGGTATAGACAGTCAAAAGATCAGCATTGGACATGTTGAGTATAAGGAACCTTGAAGATGTCTTTGAGGTGAAAAGAAACAGCTGAGTGTCAGAAATGAATTTAGGAAGGTAACCTGGGAAGGGATGGACATGTGAGAAAGTATAAAGCCTTGATTAAGCTAGGACTGCATGGCCTCAGAAGAGGAAGAAGGCCAGAGAACACCTGACCCTGCAGATATCTTCACATTGCTGTCACAAGCATCTGACCAGAAGCAGCTTGTGGGACAAAAGGTTTATTTTGGCTTACAGACTCAAGGGGAAAGTCCATAGCATGAGCAGAGGCTGGACATCACCTCTGCTGCAGCAGGCAGAACACCTCAGCATGGGAGTGAGCCAACACTGGCAAACTGAGGGTTAACAATATCAAAGTACACCTCCAGTGACACACCTCCTCCAGCAAAGCTCCACCTCCCAAAGGCCCCACCAGCTGGGGATCAAGCATTCAAAGCACTTGAGTTTATGAGAGCCACTTCATTCAAACCACCACACCTGAGCAACCCCAGCATTTCTACTCTGTGAAATCAACCTGTCGCAAGGGATGACCAAAGCAGTTCTCCCATGTGCTGTCTCAAGAATGGTGGTGTGTCTTTACTGGTCCCTTTTCAAAGGTGAGACTTTCATCAACACATCATCCATGTCGTTTGTATTCTTGCCAAAGAGACATAACCTGAACATAGTTAACAGGAAATAATTCAATACACCGAAATCAAGTGGCAATATGCAAGACAAAGTATCACTATCATGAAAGAAATAAAATAAAAGAACATAAGGACAGTGCTCAAGTCTAACTGTTTTTATTTAATTATGAGAATCTATGTGTGGATGTGTAGAGTATTGTGTGTGTGTGTGTGTGTGTGTGTGTGTGAGAGAGAGAGAGAGAGAGAGAGAGAGAGTATGCCACAGCACACACATGAAAGTCTGAAGACAACCTTGAGATGTTTGTCCTCTCCTGACAACACCTTGCTTGACACAGGGGTCCCCTTGGTGTTTTGTTTTTGCTGCTTTGCTGTGCCTGTTCTAGCTAACCCATGACTTTGGGATTCTCCTGGTTCCATTTCCCACCTCTCAGACACACTGGGATCACAGGTGCATGTGCTGAGGAGTCAAACTGGAGCTGGCGGACTTGTAAGCAAGCACCTTTATGTGCTCAGCCTTCTCTCTGGACCTCAAAGCTAATTATTTTTTAAAAGGAATGTGACAATCAAATGCATTAGCTGGGCCTTTTTTGAATTCTAACCTGAGAGGGGAAAAAATATTTTGGTGATGATAAGAGAAAATGAAATATGAAATACTAGATAATACTAGTGTATTGAGCTAAAACTTGTGTGATCAAGATTTTGGAGTTATGTACAGAATGTCCCTGTTCTCAGGAGGTAAACACTAAGATGTTTATATTTATAAGTCTGTGTCTTTGAACTGGTTCAAAAAAAGAAAACTTAGAAATCAAGCAAATGTGAAAATAGGTTAAAAACTGAGGAATCACAATGAAGAATATTTGGACTTCCATTGTGCTATTCTTATAAATCTTCCTTATGTTTCAAATTTTTCAAATGTTAGGAAAACTATAATGGCTCCTCAATTCAACCACTCAAAGTTAGGTCAAATTTCACGAGTTCAAGGCTGAGCCATGCAAGAATGCCTTCATGTCAGACACCAGCCCTAAACCTGAGGATTCCCAAGCCACCTGCGTATCTGATTATCTGATTGCCAAATTAGGAGCTCCCACTACCTCACCGGAATGACTCAGTACTGAAGACATTGCTACATTTATAATTGCAGTTATAGAGTTACAATTACAGTTTTATTTTAGCAAAAGGATAAGAGTTAGGAATAGCTAAAAGAAAGAATGCATAGGGTGAGATTTAGGTGGGTCTCAATGCAAAACTTCCCTTGTTCTCCCCTCCATGTTGATACATGACAACATGGAATACTGACAAACTGAGCCCACACTGCCTAAAGTCTGTCTTGGGTTTCACCAGATAGGCATCGATGGAGACGTTGTCCCTTCTCCCTCCCCAGAGGTCAGGCTGACATCACATGGTATGACTCTCTAATCACACCATGGCTACCTCCCATCCTGAATCATAACACTAGCATAAAATCTCAGTGGCCATAATGTTTATAGCAAGGCTTCTCTTATCACACAAGAATTCCCAAAGTTTTAAAGGTTACCTCCCAAGGACAAAGGCCAGACAATTTCTTCATCACATAAGACTATAAAATATTTTTAATTTGAAAACTTTTAAATCTTCATCAACGACCATAGTAGGGAGCTGGAGTTTAGCTCAGTGCACAGTGCTTGACTACCAAGTGTGCATCTTGATTCACAGCACTGCAAAAACAATGCCAGAAACACCTGCTTCAAAACTCCCCATCTCCAAGGGGAGATGTCTCAGCACCAGGCCACCTCCAGCAATAGACCAGTCTGTTTGCATCACGAGCTTAAAGAATCCACTGGGGATCACAACAATTCCTACTTTCTTTTTATTAACTTTTTATTGACAATTTCCACAAGTGTAGACAATATTCCATGATCACAGTACCTCCCACCACTCTCCCTTTATCCCCTCCAAACTCCCCCTCCACTGAATGTCATCTTCTATTTTGATGTAAGCATGTTTTTCCCCTCCAGGTCATGTAGGTAGTACCAAGCTCTGTGAGGTCATGAATACCAAGCCCACTTCATGTCTGGAAGACAGTACTATAAGGGCTCCTTCCCTTCCTTTGGATCTTACATTCTTTCTGCCACCTCTTCCACAATGTCCTTGGAGCCTTAGAGGGTGTGGTAGAGATGTCTCACTGTGTGCAGAACACTCCACTGTCACTTCTACTCAGTAGTTGGGTGAGTTTTGAGTCTCTAACAAGTCTTACTTTCAAAGGCATTAGGAAAACTCTTTTGACTTTTCTGCCCAAGGTCAGCTGCGACAGTAAACAGGAAGTTTTGCAGCGTGAGCAATGGAGGAAAATAATGTGCATTTGTTGCCCAATATGTAGTTCTTCCCAATTCAATTTAATATACCAAATTCTTACAGTGATCACACCCTATACTATTCCAATCTAATCAGAGCCTTCTAACTCTCCAACCCAAACAGTGAGGAAGTCAGGATTCCATGAGCAGTGTGAAAAATCACTGTATAATTGCAAATTAGAACCATAATCAGCCCGCTGGCCCCTGCGCCTTCTTCATCACTGGGCTGTGAACCAAAATGACTCCGTGGGAATGAATCTGCCAGAGAAAAAATTCAAAGCACAGGACAGAGAGCTGCCTATGCACAGACCCACTTGGGAGAAGAGAGGAAAGAAACACTCATGAAAAATGAAAAGAGGAGATGATTCCCAGCAAACAGAGGCTCTAAAAGCATGATCTCAGGGCCAGAAGGAGCTAGAGAGTCAGGTGTGGTGGTGCACACTTGTAATTCCGGCTCATGGGAGGTGGAGGCAGGAGAATTAGGAGCCTGAGGTCATTATTGGCTACATAGTAAGTGTGAGGCTAGCCTAGGATCCATGGGGGGGGAGAGACTGAAGGAGGAGAAGGAGGAGGGAGAAGGGAAGTCTAGCTTCCTGTACAGCCTCCAAGGAATCATGACTCCCTGGGCTTCATATATAACTTGTCCACAGTAATGGAGAGCTGTGCCCATACCATTTGCAAGATGTGTGAATCAGGTATGATAATAACAATCTCCACCATTTATTGAGAGCATATGTATGCAAAGCTGAGAGCTTTGCATAAATTATCTCATTTAATCCTCACAACTACCTCTGCATTATTACTTTCGTCTATTTGAAAAGGAAGAAACCTGAGGCACTGTCTGCTTAAGTAGCTCATTACAGGTCATCCAGCAAATACCATGACGGCATCAAGAATCAAATCCAAGTTCATGCCATCCAACACTGTGCTCCTAGCCAGATCACAGCCATCAGGGTCATGGAGGGAGCTTTACAGAAATGCAAATTCCCAGGCCCCACAGAAGACTTTTGCTTTCAATGACAAGCGAGTGGAACCTAGAATCTGTAAGCTCCCCAGAAGATTCAATCATGTTCCATAAATGACTCCTATTCCCTATCTAAGACATCTAGTCTTCTTAGGGAAGGATTTACCTCCTTGCTTTTTGAGGGACCTGTCCCTGGTCTTCACCCACATTGGGGTGCACACTCTTGCCCTAGGGATAAAGAAAGCCTGGGTTGCTTGTTTGAGAGGAAGGACTTTCTGAATAAATTTTCCCCATAGGCTCATCCATTTTGTACACTTGGTCCCCATCAGTCGGAAGTTTGGGAAAGTTGTGGGGTCCTTGAGAAGTGGAGGAGGTGTGCTGCTGGGGGTAGACTGAGGTAATGCAGCCCAGCTCCAAGCCCACTAGCTCCTTCCTGCTCCTATGGAGATGTGAAAGAATGGTGATCAGAGATGGCACACATGATTTTCTAATCATTGAAAAGATTCTTTCTATTTGTTTGTCTCCCCTTCATTAATGACACCTCTTGGCACAAAACAGCTACTGAAGCTGCAGCCATTGTTCATACTTTGAGCAAGAAGAGTAGGGTGCACCTCCCAGCCAAGTCAGATTCCTTTGAGGTTTCTGGAAGGTTCTCAACTATAGTTACTTGATCTTTGACAAAGTTGCCAACAATGTTCACTGACATAAAGATAGCATCTTCAACAAATGGACAAATTGGATTAAAACCTGTAAAAAAATGAAAATAGACCCACTCCTTTCACCATGCACAAAGATCAACTCCAAATGGATCAGAGACCTCAACATACGACCTCAAACCCTGAAAACCCTAGAAGGAAAAATAGGAGGAACTCTCCATGAGATAGGAGTGGGGAAAAATTTCCTGAGCAAACCTCCAGTAGCCCAGGAGATGCAAAAATCACTTAACCAATGGGACCTCATCGAGCTCAAAAGCTTCTGTACTGACAAACATACCATACTCAAAGCAAATAGACCACCATCGAACTGGGAAATGATTTTTGCTAGAGATAATACAGGTAGAGGTCTAATTTCTAGAACTTACAAAGAACTCAAAAAAATAATAATAATAAAAGTCAAACAACCCCCTTACAAAATGGGGCACTGATCTCAACAGATAATTCACAGAGGAGGAAACACAAATGGCCAATTCTCACTTTAAAAAGTGCTCCTCATCCTTAATCATCAGGGAAATTCAATGAGATTCCACCTTACTCCAGTCAGAATTGCAATTATCAAAAAATCCAACAACAATAATTGCTGGAGAGGTTGCAGGAAAAAAGGAACCCTCATTCACTGCTTGTGGGAATTCAAACTCATTCAACCACTGTGGAAAGCAGTGTGGAGGCTCCTGAACAGATTGGACATAGAGCTACCAATGGACCCAGATATCGCTCGATTAGGCATCTAACCCTTGAGATGTCACACCCCAGAATAGAGACATTTGCTCAACCATGTTTATTGCAGCCCAATTCATAATAGCCAAGAATTGGAATCAACTCAAATGTCTATCCCTGGATGAATGGATAACAAAGCTGTGGTACATTTACACGATGGAATTTTACTCAGCAGAAAGAAAAAAATGACATTATGAAATTTAAAGAAAAGTGGACACATTTGGAGCAGATCTTACCTAGCGAACTCACACAAGAACAGAAACTCAAACACCGCATATCCTCCCTCATATGCAGTTCCTAACCAGGTTAAGCTTAAACTCTAAGCAACCCTGACAGGTGAAATGAGAGACTGTAAAAGGAGATGGAAGGAATGGGGGGAGGGGAAGGGAGCGACTTATATAATAAGCTGAACCAATAATGAATTGTAATTAGTAAGCTCTCGAGGAAGAAGGGGGCATCGCCTGCTAAGATGGGCTGTGAATGGAATGAACTCCATGAAAAATGGATCAGACCTGGAACCCCTGGCCCAGTCATTGGTTCCTACCCACACTGAGCTGTTGATCAGAGACCTACAAGGTTCCTAAAAACAAGACAGAATTCTGTCAAAGCTCTTGAATACCCACCCCTGGCCAAAGGTAAGATCCTATTGCTGAAGAAATCACAGAAAGTCATCATACAACACCAAGAGACCCTGCAAGATCCAGAATGGTAACCAGCCCCCAGATGCTAGCACATGCAGTGCTGGATGGCACTACATAAGCGGCCAGGGGAAATTAGTCAATAATATTTGGAGAAAGCAGAGACCACTGATATATAATGCAGACTGTTGCCATGAAAAGGCTGAACACACTGCCTCCTGGGAGACATCAGTGGACCAAGAAGTGATCACTTGGGCAATAGAGGCGCCATAACCTGGGGAGAGTAGTCAACAGCTTTCAAATTGGCCAAGAAATCCACTCAGTGTCAAGGAGCCCTTAACTGGAATTGAGACTCAGGTCAAAATCTTATGGGAACCAAAACTTGGGCCCCAAGGAAAAACTCCCATTACTAGAGAACTACAGTGAGGCTAATCCCAATAAAATCTCGCCAAGTTAGAGATGTGTGTCACATTTAACCCATATTGACCTCACTCTTTGATGGAGATCCTGTTTGTTTGTATTTTTCAGAAGGTGGTGAGAAAGCCAAGGTCATTCCAACTCCACCAATGAGCTACAGGTGGAGGGCTGACATCCTGGTAAGAGATGAACCACCCAGGCTTATTGTGTAGCCCCCAAATGAAACCCTTGAGAGAGTGATGGGACAGCAAGAGATCTTTCAGCACAGCTAATCAGTCAACCCAGGATAAGTCAGTATGACAGACACCAACGATTTCCAAAATGATCTAAAGCAGAAGTACAGAGGCCCTAAAGATCTCAACAATAAAGCAGTCTTAAATCTCACCCACCATGACTCAGGGAACTGAACGGAAGAGAGGGAGGAAAGAGTGTAAGAGTCATGGTGGGGGAGAATATCCAGAGACATCACCCCCCTCAGCAACGACACACAAGTGTGTGTGTGGGGGGGAACCTGGCTGCCTCCTGTGCTATCCATAACCTCCTACCCCATGGAACTATCCAGTATGCCCACTGAGAAGGATACCCAGTGGGTGGGGGACAGGGAGGAGGGAATCGGGGATACCAATATAATATTTACTAATACAATGTATCTAATTTTGGACAATAAAAATATCAACAACAAAAAAAAACTTCTGCATTGCCTAGTCATAAGGCAATTTCTAGATGTAAAGAAGGCTAAGAACCAAAGTCTTTTCACCACCTCTGCTATTTACAAAGAAAGAAGAATAAATATTGGTATGACAGCCATAAAAACACACCTCTGTCGGTTTCTTATGCAGGGAAGCTGATGACCCCAACTGTAGTACTTTGAAATCCCATGGGGATGCATCTCACCAGTGGCTGAATATGGTGGGATGCAAAGTCAAAATCAGACCCGGTGTTGGGAGACAAACAGATTCTTCATTTGATGTGGGCTTGAGAGCCCACAACTACCTGGAATGTAAATCTCTCTCTTATTCTCTTTCCTGCTCTCCCTCCTTCTCTCCCTCTCCCTCTCTCCAAATTTGTTGGCAATGCATAATCCCTAGCACAGGTTTAACAATGGACAGAACTCTGTGTAAGTCAGCAATGGGTGAGCAGTAGGTGCTCAGTCACTACTAACTGGAATGATACTAGTGGTTCCACGTGAGGAGGAAGCAGTAAAGAGCCAGCCATGCAGAAAGGAGTGTTTATTCAAAAGATTACAGAGACTGAGTCAGCTTGTTCCATTTGATTCTCCTTGACCTCCAGAATACTCCTGTTACAGTAAAATCAGGTTAAAGCCAGATTTC
>PVHP010049031.1:0-12308 GCA_004024765.1 Zapus hudsonius
CTCAAACTTCATTATAACAGTGAAGTTCCATATGAATATTAATGTTACAGGGAGGAAAGCTCCTTCAAGCTGTTTGTGCTTGCTAATCTTGAGCTCCATGGACATCCCACAAACACCATTGTTTTCTGTCTGCTTTTCATGTCTCCATGCATGTTTATGCTGTTTGCTCTTGTGAGAATGGCCTTCTTATCCACTTCATCTTTTCTAGAATGAAATTCAGGCATCATCTCTTTGAATAATCCTTTCCTCAACCTCATGATGTGCCAAGAGATAATCTGGCCATGTGTCTATCTCCCTGACAGAAGGCAAGTTTTCAAGTGAAGGGATGACTAGTCTACCTGGACTATGGTTCCATTCGATCCTTCATTGATACCCTATCTGCCAATGAGAATTATTTTACCTGCATAGAGAATGCTCTATGCTTTGGTTAAATAGCATACATGATACCCAGAACAGCACCTAGAACTCTTGTGATCTTCTGCACCAACAATGGATGGTCATTCTACCATCTTGTATAGTGAGATAGCGTTCATGATAATTGTCCACAAAAAAATAAAACAAAGCTCTATAGAAATCTTATACTTAATGGACCTGTATTTTTGCAAGTTTGGATTGATTGCTAACCAACTCACTCACAGCAGACCTGTCAAAGTGGTCCCACCAAAGTTCTAAGTGCTGGACCATACATGGAAACAAAGAAAACACTTTCACAGTTCTCTACCAAACAGGAAAACATGGGGAAATTAAGTGACCTTTTCAGAAATCTAATTTTATTCCAAGATTCATTGTTCTACCAAGATTATTTCATTACAAAGTGATGTGAACATGCTCATTCTTTTGTGAAGGTTAGATGATGTTTTTATTTGATTGACTTAAAATTTGTTTTGTTTCATTTGCTTGGATTTTAACCGTCTTTATTGGAATTATGAATGTTAACTACACAGTTCTGTCTCTCCCTCTTCCTTTTCTTTTCTGAAAATATTTTATTTCATGAAATCCTGTGGGATCAAAGTACTTCACATCTTCCAGGTTTTACAGGGTCTCATAGTTTCTGTTCTATTTAATGTATCTTTGTCATTTCAAAGAGGTGGCAAATTAGCTAAGACAGAGAGTTTAGGGCATCGTTATAATCAAGAGAACTGACCTATACTTAGTGCTTCATTTGTGTAATATTCTTGTTAAATATCTTATTGGTCCTTCCCAACAGGTTGTCCACACTTACTCAAATAATTAGTGGTGGAACCATAATACATATATGTCTGTGCTCTTCTGAAATCTATACTTTACTTATACAAAACATCATCAAGTTACTATTCTATTCCATGACTGTCTTTTTATAGTGACCTCAATGAGAAATAAAATTTTCCAATATTAACAAGCCTCGAGGGCCAATCTCCACATTTCTATGTGAAATCAATCCTACAAGGGATATGTTCAAAGTATAGGCTCTTTAGGCTTGACAGATGGATTTGTGGTTAAAGGTACATTCTTGCAAGCCTGGCTCTGGTTCGATTCCCCAGTATGCACGTAAAGCCAATGTCTAGAGTTTGAATGCAGTGGAAGGAGGCCCTGGCATTCCCATTCTCTCTGTCTCTCTGTCTCTCTCTCTTCCTCTTCCTCTTACTCTCTCTCTCTCTCTCTCTCTCTCTCTCTCTCTGATAAGTAAATAAAATATTAAAGAAAAAATCCTTTAAATGTGGCCTCATTAGTGACTATGTAATTTGGTATTTTCCATTTCATATTTGGTTACTCTAGATTCCATGATGTCCACTAAGGAAACGAAGAATTTAGATTTCATTATGAGGTTTATAGGAGCAATAAATCCTAAAAATTGAAAATACTTAAAATTTCTTCCTTAGTGGTATCTCTATACGAGAAGCAAGCTGCTTATATGAGCCTTCAAGTCAATATTTTCTTCTTCCCTTATGTTAACACCATACATCAGTTAGCTGACAAATCTTCCTTTGGCCTGAACATTAGTGCTCTTAATTGCTTTGAATATGTCACTGTAATGTATTAAAGGATGGAAGGGAAATGCAGCCTTAAAAACAGCCAGCACCATCTCTTCTCGATGACCATGTTAATACCCTATGGTTAATGTAACTGATGAAATCATAGTGGTTTAAAATAATGCCAAATTATTATACTGTAGTTTTGGAACTCAGGAATTCAATGTGGCTCTTCAGAACAATGAAGAAGCTCTCCTCTGCTGTTCTGGGTACTTGGCCCAATCTGGCATCTGAAAGGAAGAATCCACCCTTAGCCGTTTTCTCTCCCCACATTCCACAGTATCTGGTCTATACCTGAGGTACTCTGAATTTTGCTCATCTGTCACACCTCCTTTTTTTTTTTTTGCCTTGGTCTTGCTGCCTTCCTATTGTAAGAACCATAGTGGGAACATTATATCTTCCCACATAACTCATCCACATAACTATGCATATGACTCTCCATCCCAAGGTCATTAACTAAGTGATATCACAAAATCACAAAGTCTATAGAAAGGGGACCGTTATTCTAACCATCATAAATTGTGGGAGTTCTTTATGTAATTTTGGATACTAGGACCTTATGCAGCAGTGTGTATTGGATTATTGAACAAGCATTTTCTTCCAAGGAGTTATCTTTTCAATATTAATTGTATCCACATATTAACCAGTTTTTAGGGGTTTTTTTGGGGGGAGGGTTGTGTTTTTTATATATCTTTTTTATCCAAAATTAGATACATTGTATGAGCAAATCTTATGATGGTATCCCCCATTTCCCTCCTACCTGTTCCAATCCATTGGCATACTGGATTAATAATCCTTAGGGTAGGGGATTATGAATAGCTCAAGAGGGTTTTTTTTAGTTGTTAGTTTTGATAAAAAAACTAATTTACTTTTTCTTTGGAGATTATGCTCGTGGCATCAGAAATTAGAAGGGTCTTATAGTATACTCTCATATACTTGGATTTTTAAAATATTTATTTATTTATTTACAAGGAGAGAAAGAATGGTCATGCCAGGGCTTCCAGTCACTGGGGAAAAAACCCTCCAGATGCATGTGCCACTGTGCATCAGGCTTTATGTGGGCATTGGGGAATTGAACCCCAGGTTGTTAGGCTTTGCAGGCATCATCTTAACCACTGAGCCATCTTCTCCAGCCCTGGATTTTTAAAATCTATTTTGAGTTAATTTTTCTATACAGTGTAAGGCTATAGTCCAATGTAATCCCAGTATTTTGGCATCATTTACCAAATTGGCTATTTTGCTCATTAAATTTATTTAGCACTCTGGTCCTTGACAAGGGTGCAAACAATGTATCCTGGGCTAAAGATAGCATCTTCAACAAATGGTGCTGGACAAATTGGATAAACACATGTAAAACACATGTAAAAATATGAAAATAGAGCCACTCCTTTCACCATGCACTAAAATCAACTCCAAATGGATCAGAGACCTCAGTATTAACCATGTAACTCTAAACACCCTGGAAGAAAAAATAGGAGCAACCCTACATGAGATAGGAATAGGCAATAACTTCCTGAGCAAATCTCAAACCCAGCAAGTGCCTTGAGCTCCTAGTGTTGGATTTTCCTAGTTTTTCCAATGCCTGAAGTTGGGTGGTTTTTCCAATGCCTATAGATGGTTAGATTATTGATTTGAGGTCTCTCTGTCTTTGTTATGAAAGCATTTAGTGCTATGAATTTTCCCCTTAGGACTGCCTTCATTGTGTCCCATAGGTTTTGGTATAGTGTAGTTTCCTTATTTACTTTGATAAAATTTTCAAATTCCATTTTGATTTCTAGAACAACCCATTCTTTGTTTAACTGCATATTGTTTGGTTGCCAATACTTGGTGTAATGTCTGTTGTTCCTCCCACTGTTTATTTGCAGCTTTCATGTGTTGTGGTCTGATATGATGTAGGGGGACTGCGTCAATCTTCCTACATTTCTTGAAACATGCTTTATATCCTAATATGTGTTCTATATTGGAGAAGGATCAATAGGCTGCTGAGAAGAATGTATATTCTGTAGTCTTGGGATGGAATGTTCTGTACATGTCTGTTAGGTCTAGATGATCTATGGTGTTGTTAAGCTCCATTATTTCCCTGTTGATCTTTTGTTTGGACGATCTGTCTAGAGATGATAGTGGTGTATTAAAGTGTCCTACTATGATAGGATTAAAGTATATTTCTGTTTAGTTTTTGAATAAGTTTTGCTTTATGAAATGTGGTACACCTGTTTTTGTTGCATACAGTTTTTTGATAGTAATATCCTCTTGTTGGATTGTTCCCTTGATGAGTAAGAAGTGATCTTCATTGTCCTTTATAATTAATTTTGATTTAAACTCTATTTGGTCAAATAGTAATATAGTCACACCCACTTATTTTTATTTCCATTTGCTTGAAAGATAATTTTCCATCCTTTCATCCTAAGGAGATTTCTGTCTTTAGAATTGAGGTGCATTTCCTGAAGGCAGCAGATGGAAGGGTCCGTTTTTCTGATTCACCCTACTTGTCACTTTTTATAGGGGAGTTAAGTCCATTTATAGTCAAAGTTATAACTGTGACATTTGCTTTAAGCTCTGTGATTTGGAGGGTTTATGGAGGGTGATGCTTTGCATGTTATTGTTAGGCCGCTAATTTTGATTGTCTTGCAAGCCCTCTATTGGGCTTTTGAGGTTTGTAGCTTGTCGCTTCTATATGGAATATCTCCTGTAGTATCCTCTGTAAGTCTGGCTTTGAGTTCATATAGTCATACAGATAGATGTCTTTTATCATGGAACACTTTCATTTTTCCAGCTATTATGAGATATTGCTTTGACACATAAAGTAGCCTAGGTTGAAAACCATAATTCTTTAGGCCTTGAAGAACATTGTTCCAAGCCCTTCTGGCCTTCATGGTTTCTAATGAGAAGTCTGAGGAAAGTCTGATGAGTTTGCCTTTATATGTGATGAGTTATTTCTGTCTTGCTGTCTTGAGAACTCTCTTTGTTCTCTATGTTTAGTATTTTAAGTAAGATATGTCTTGATGAGTTCCTTCTTTGGTGCTGTCTGGAGTTCTGTGGGTCTCTTTTATCTGGACCAGCCTTTCTCTTGTAAGATAGGGAAATTTTCTGCTATAATTTTGTTGAAAATGTTTTTTATGCCTTTGGCCTGGGTTTCTTCTCTTTTTGGGATCCCCATGACCCTGATATTTGGTCTCTTTAAGGTATCACTCAGATCCCTCATATTTTGTTTTAATGATTTATTTAATTTATTGAAGGTTATGGAATCCCTATTAATTTCTTCTGTCTTATCTTCCAGGTCTGAACAATCTGTCCTCCAGGTTATGAACTCTGCTATTGAGGGGCTCAAAGGGGGGGTTTAAAACCTCTGTTTGATTTTTTGTTTCTGTTGAGTTTTTGTTCATAGTCTCCATTTCTCTGGTGAGTTTGAATTTCCAATCTAGTTTTGTTTTTGTTAATGTTTCCTTGAATTCATTCTTAAGTCTGGTTATGTCCTCATCAAACTTAATCAGCTGGTTATCAAGCTCCCCATGTAGTTGGTTCACCTTAAATTCACTTAATGTACTTTTGAAGTCACTCTGATTTTTCTCTCTGATGGCTACACTTGTGTTGTTGAGTTTCATCTCATTTATGTCTTTTTTGACAGTTTCCATCTCAGCCATTATCCTCATCAGTATCTCATTGCAGATATGACCTGAGGTTGTTTTATTCTCATTTTGGAATTGTAGTTCTGTTGTCTCCCCTGCATTCTCACTGGCATCTTTCATTGTGCAACTAGGAGTCCTAGATGGAGGACTCTCAACTTGATGTACTGTATTTTTTTATATTGATTTCTTCCCATTTCTGGATAAGGGTCTAGTTTTCTTAATGCAGGAGCCAATATAAGTTCTTGTTTGATATTAAGTGACTCTTCTGCTCTGGGTATTGGTTGGGCTTGGGATAGCATTGTAAGCACAGGTGTGGGAGTTGCAGATGTTACAGGTGTGCCAGAGGTTCTGGGCTGGTGTCTGTCTGGTATGTAAGATGCTAGGGAGGTCAGTGATCTTTCTGACTGTAGTTACCACTGGGGCTCGCGGGTGTTTCAGAGCAGATATATTTGTTCCTCTTTCCCCTTCATCTCCCAGGTGGGTGGGTTGTAAAGATCACACTGTAGCCCCCCCCACATGCCTGCCAGAGAACTAATGCTGGCTAGTTAGAATCAGAATGAGGCACCATATGGGTGCTGGAAGATGGGTGCAGACAGTGTAGGAGGTTTGTAGCTGTATAAGTCTTTTTTTCTTCAGTAATTGATCTGTTTTTAGTTTGAGCTGGGTTGGTGTGGAGTAGCACAGGTGCAAATGTTATAGAGGTTAGAAGTATGTCTACTACTCTGTGTTAGTGGCTGATACTTGAGTTGTGTTTGATTTAGGATAGTATAGAATGGGATCAGCCCCTTTTACTCTTGTGCCTCCAGGAACAGGACCCAGAAACATTGTTCTCTTCACCAGAGTGCCCCCCCCTCTAAGACACACCCCACACTTCGCTGGTCTGGAGCACATAGGCCCATGTGCACTGGTGTCCCAGGCTAGGATGTACAGGCATTGATTATGCTGGCACACCTAGATCTGAGGACGCAAACACTCCAAGCTTCTCATCAGCTTGTGGCATGCAACCCAAATTTCCCTTGCCCCTCACCTATTTAGTATGACAGCACTAGGTTTAAACAATGTGACAGTCCTAGGTTTAAACTCACCCAATATCTCTCCTGTCTGAAGCATCATGACCCCAGGTAGGTTCTATTCTTCACCAGTCTGGATCACCGTGTACCCAGGTGCTTAGGCTGGAAACCAACCAGGCTGGTCTCCTCTCCTGATTGTTGTACTTCAGGTGCTATTCCTGCTGTGGCCACTAGAGCTACAAATTCATATAAATGCCAGGAGCTCTTCACCAGCCTGAAACACACAGAATTACAATTTTCTTCTTTAGGGGGCAGAAGCTCTAGATTCACTTGGTCCCAATTCATCCTGTCACACCAGCAAGGAGTACACATCCCCACACAAGCTACTACTTAGCTCCCTCCCTCCGATACACAACACCCCTCACCAGACTTTCCTAAGTGTGTTTTGATCTCTGTGAAGCCAGTGTGAGTCATGCCTGCCTCCTCCTCCTCATGTCCTTGTTGCTCTGGTAGCTGGGTGAGGCCATTCACAAGGAACCCTGGGTCTTCATCAGAGATCATCACTGCTCAAGGGGCTTCTAGCTATCTATTGGTGTTCTGTCCTGGCATAGCCACACACCACTGAGATGAATCTCCAAACCAGGAACATTTTATGGGGAGGAAGAGGTTTATTGAAGCTACAGAATTAGGGGAAGTTCCATAATGGCAAAAGAGGCTGGCCCCCTTTCACAGGTCCATGCAGAGAGAGAAACCCACCACCAGCACCATGCATGCAACAGCAAACGAGCAGGGAGCTAGGGGGACAGGAAATTTCCTTCCCCTTTATATACTGTTAGGGGATAGGGATCTTGCAAACCTATCCTAGATTTAATGGCTTCCTGAGTCTGGAATTTTCTTTCTGCTCTGCCCACACAGGAAGGGATGTTAATTTTTAGCTCTCCTGAGCTTACTTACATCCTGCTGCCTATGGAGAGGGCTGCCTTCCTGTAAACATCATCAGAGACCCACTCAAGATAATTAAAAAGATAAAGTTGACAACAAAACCTAACCACCACAGGTCTTTTCTCAGTTTTCCCCTGATGCTGAATTTATCATGCACTCCTTTGGTTTTCAGAAGAAGGGCGTTTTTTCCTGTTTTTCTGCCCTTTTCTCCATGCTGACTGCTAAGGTGTGGCTACCATGCTGCCTTCTTAACCCAGACCCCTGTTTTAACTTTTTTTTGAAATTCCTTCCTAGTCCTCCTTACCCCTTACCCCTCCAAGGCCTTCCCACCCACCACTATATTCTGTCCCTCCACTAACCTGTCAAGTTACTCCTCCTCTCTCCCTGTTTGGAGTTTTTATCATGAAAGGATACTAAGTTTTGCCATTGCTTTTCTTATATCAATTGAGACTATCATGTAGTTTTTCACCTAAGCCTTTTAACATGATGCATCACATTGATTGATTTTTACACGTTAAACCAGACTTGCAACTGGGGAAAAAAATCCAACTTGGTTACAGTTTATAACCTTATCCATATACTACTAGATATAGCTTGATATTATTTTGTTGAAAATTTTTGTATCAGTATTTATAAGGGAGATTAATCTCTGCTTTGTTGCATGTTTCAATAGCAAGAAATCTATGCCTTTTTGGAATGGAAAGGAATGTGTACCCTCTGCTTTTATTTTTGAGAGAACTCATATTGGAATTCATATATTAGGTATATTGTAGAAATCACCAGTGAGTCCATAACCCAGAGTCATAGACAGAGTTTTATTACTAATGCTATTGGGTACTTTTTTGGTTGCTACAACAAAACACCTGAACAAAAGTAAATTAAGGAAGGATTTATTTTGGCTTGCAGTTTCAGATGACACAGTCTATCATGGTAGGGAAGGCACCATGGTAGAAGCAAGAAGCAACTGGGTACATTGTTCCACAGTCAGGAAATGAAAAGTGATGACTAGTTGTGTTCAGCTCACTTTTACCTTTTTAGCTAGTCTCGGACCTCAGCCCATGGAATAGTGCTGCTTATAATTAGGGTGGGTCTTCTCTCCTCAGTGAACCTAACCAAAAATCTCTTTCACAGAAATGCCCAGAAGTTTAATACTTAGGTGATTCTAGATTCTGTAAGTTTGACAATAAAGACTACTGCTATCATGTTACCCCTTGGCAGTCTCTGTCTTAAAGACATCTCACACACAATGGTTTCAAAACAGAACTCATGATTCACTAAAACCTTGTTCCTTAGAGCTAGAGAGATGGCTCATAGGTTAAGGCGCTTGCCTGCTAAGCCTAACGACCCTGGTTTGTTTCCCAGTAACCACAGAAAAGTCAGATGCACAAAGTGGTTCATACATTTGGAGGTTATTTGCAGAAGCTAGAGGCCTTGGAATGTTCTCTCTCTCTCTCTCTCTCTCTCACTCTCTCTCTCTCCATCTCTCTCTTCGCAAATAAATAAAATATGTTTTAAAAGAACTAACAAGACATTGGGTATGGCTGGCATCCTGGCAGGAGACAAATCACCCCTGGCCTTCACACAGGCCTCAAATGAAACCTATGGGAAGAACAAACAGGAGACCAATCACCACAGCAAGTCTGATGACCCACAAAAGTTCAAAGGAGACAGACACCAAGGATACCCAACAAAAACCAGGGCAAAGGTCCAGAGATACTTAAGATCTCAACAATAAAGCAAGACTTAAAACTCACCCACCATGACTCGGGGAACTGAGCAGAAGAGGGGCTGGAAAGAATGTAAGGGCCATGGTAGGGGAGAATATCCAGAGACATTGCCTCCTCAGCAACAATGCACAAAGCAAGAAGGAAAAAAAGAAAGAAACACTGGCTCCCTCTGGTGCAGTTCATAACCCCCTAACCTATGGACAGATCCAGTATGCACACTGAGTAAGGACCCCAATGGGTAGGGGTCAGAGAGGAAGAAAATGGGTCACCTTCTCAAGATTTGCTCATACAATTGATATACTTACTCATAATAAAGATGTCAAATACATTTTTAAAAAGAACTTTGTTCCTCCTATTCTTTCTCATCTCAAAAACTATCAGCATCAACCAATGATATTCTCAAGTTTTAATTCACCCTTTTCTTCCTCTTTTCCCTCTTCCACAAGAACCAATTCACTCACAAGTTTAATTACGAAATATGACCTGAATCTTCATGGTTCTCACCACCTTTCCTGACAGCACTGTCTAGGTCACTGTTGTCTACCCTCTGCACCATTACATTCACCTTCTCCTGGTCTCATTGATCCTTTGCCCATCATCCTTCTTTAATTGTCACTTATTATTCCCTTGCTTATGATTCCCCAAGTTCCCCCTTTGTTTTTCACTTAGAATAAAATCCAATTTCTCTACCCAAACTGGGAACTCTTCTTATAAGTTAAACCTGAGTTAGGCTCCTATAATTCTTTGATTTCTTCTCCAAACATGTTTTCAATTTCAGTCCTTGGCACTTGCTCTTCCCTGCCCGACATCTTCACTTGCTTGTCTATTTTCATAATTTAATCTCAGGTTTAATGTTGTCTATAAGAAATGTTTTCCAATCTCTTAATTAACCTCTCCCATGTGCACAGTAGATGATAACTACACAGCTCCATATTTTGTTTCTTCACAGCACCGTACATTTTTAGAAATCCATGGTGCTTAATCACAATCCAAAGTAGTCTGCTCACTTATTAGTCTAATTATTTTTTGTCTTTCTCCTTCCCAAACTCCAATTACTGTTAGTTTCATGAAAGCATGGATTTTTCTGTTTTGTTCTGCTTACATTTCCTAAGCTGAAGTTGGCACGTAGCAGATGCTCAATAGTTAGTTGTTTTACAAATGGATGACTAAATCCATGTGGCAGGGATGAATGGAGTCATTTATTTAAGAGTCAATATCTGAAGAGATACAGTCTAAACACAATCAGTCTGTGTTTCTTTGCTCAAAATTCCATATGGTGTGGGCAAATGACCACTCCTAGACCTGGAGCTGTTGGCACTCCAATGGAGACACAAATACTGAGAATGACAGAAGAACATACAGACAAATAGAATTTTGGATGTTTAATCAAAGAATAAGGAACAGCAATGAGAACATAGAGCAAGATTGTCACATTGGGATCATAGTTTGGAATGAGTAAGTGTGGATGTGGAGGCAACAACCACAAATTATAAAAATCAAATCATGAGATTTAATCATGTAATTTAAAAAATCGGGCTGGTGATGTAGCTGGTAGAGTTGGCAATCAAAAGCCCTAGTTTTGATCCTTAGCACATCAAAAACTGGGTGTGCTGGTGTAACCCTAGCACTAGGAAGATGGAGATAGGAGGAACGTAAGTTCATGGTCATTCTTGCCTACACTGTGAGTTTGAGACCAGTTTGAAATACATCAAACTCTTTCTCCAATAAAAGAAAAGAGGTCTGGGGAAATAGCAGTTGAAGGTCCTTGCCCACTGTCCTGGATTCCAGTACCCACCATAAAGCCCACAAAGTGGCACATGCATCTAGAATTCATTAGCTATGGCAAGAGGCCTTTGCATACCCATTTTCTCTCTCACTTTTCTCCTTGCAAATGAAAAGATAACTTTTAAAAAAAAAAGAAAAGAAAGGAAAAACAATAAATACTACCTTGAAAAATATTAAGTACAATTTTAGAAATAATTTTATAATTGAAAATATGAAAATGACGATATATATTTAAGGGAGAAAAGTTAAAGGAATCAGATTAAAATGACAACTATTCACACAACAGAAAATGCACTGGATTATCAGAAGCATCACTAGTTTTTTTTTAACTTCTCTGAATTTGCTGAAGATTTTACAATACCCAGGGTTATGGTCTGCTGTTACATTAAATTTATGATTTTTTATGCCCATGGGCTCTGAAGAAAGGACAGCAAATACTAAGGGAATCAAGGGAAACTGAGCCAAGTCCCTAAGTTCCCTCACCTCCAGCCTCCTATCATGCATATGAGTTAAGAAGCAAAAACCACGGGTTCATGTCTTTTGGCACAATTTAAAAATATGAGCAAGTGTCTCACAGATCAACAAAAAAGGAATACTTTCAGAGCGATAAGAATCTGAGTTGATATAACATAGGCTCAAAGCATCTTGCTTATTAGGATCCTGATAGAACTCAGGAAAAATTTTTCTTAAAAATGTAAAGCTTGCAATAAATCCTGAATGAATAAAAATTGCAAGAAATGAACCCTCTTATGGGGTATGTACAAAAAAGTAGTATCTTTTGAATGCATTAGAAAGGCTTTCTAGAGACAAACTTGAATTTGACCTGAAGAATGAGTATGATATGCAATGACAGTTACATGAGTTACTTAGTCAGCTGTAAGAAATTAGCATGGCTAGATGCTTAAAACAAAAATGTATTCTCTCACAGTTCCAAAAGCTAAATCCAAAATGACTGGGTCAAGGACCAACCATACTCCCTCCAAATGCTCCAGTAAAAACTTCCTCGAGAGTCCGGTTCAAGATGGCTGACTAGCAGACACGCCACGTCCCTCAGGAAACAAGGGTCAGGGTTTTCAGCAGGGATCCAGGTCGTGGACATAAGCTGCAGTCACGCTCTGAGCCGCAGACACCCCCCAGCACAGGATTCTCACCAGTGGAAGCTTCCATGGAGGACCGCGCTCGCCAGAGGCAGTGAGTTGTCACGAACCG
>PVHP010049032.1:0-12322 GCA_004024765.1 Zapus hudsonius
ATGGTGGACTTCCTCTTCCATGCCCTCCTTACATGGTGGACTTCCTCTTCCATGCCCTCCTTACATGGTGGACTTCCTCTTCCATGCCCTCCTTACATGGTGGACTTCCTCTTCCATGCTCTCCTTACATGGTGGACTTCCTCTTAAAAACTAAACTGAAAATAAACCCTTTCCTTTCTTAAGCTGCTTCTGGTTGGGTATTTGTCCCAGCAATGAGAAAGTAATTGGCTTGTGGCACTTTTTAAAAAAATATTTTTATTCATTTATTTGCAAGCAGATAGAGATAGAAGAGAGAAATGGGCACACCAGGGCCTCCAGCCACTGCAGTTGAACTCCAGATGCATGCACCACTTTGCACATCTGAGTTTACATGGTACTGGGGAATCAAACTCAGGAGATTGGTATTTGCAGGCAAGTGCCTTAACCACTGAGCCAGCTCTCCAGCCCTTGTGCCATTTTTTGTGTCTGGTTTACATGGGCTGGATGGCTTTGCCTTTAACTGCTGAGTCATCTTGCCAGCCCTGCTGCTGGGGTTTTATTTTGTTTTTGAGGGTTTTTTCAAGGTAGGGTCTCATTCCAGCTACCGCCCCAGGCTTGTCTTGAACTCATGGTGATCATCTTAACTCAGCCTCCCCAGTGCTGAGATCAAAGGTATGCACCTCCACACCTAGCTTCTCCTGGGTTTTGATCTGGTTTTGGTCCAATCTCTCCTTGTTATGTCCCCATTTTTCCTTTTGGAATGGAAATGCTTACTCTGTACTAATATATGTTGGAAATATGTAACTTGCATTTTGATTTTATAGGACTCACAGACTGACTTGAGTCTCAGATAAGACTTCAGAACAGTGTTGGAACTATTAAAAAGACTACAAGGACTTTTGAAGTTAGACTGAATTTTTCAATTTAAAAAATATAGTTAATTAATTTATTTATTTGACAGAGAGAGAAAGACAAAGAGGCAGATAGAATGGGCATGCCAAGGCCTCTAGCCACTGCAAACTAACTCCAGACACATGCACCACCTTGTGCATCTGGCTTTATGTGGGTACTCGGGAATCAAACTTGGGTCATTCTGCTTTGCAGGCAAAACAACTTAACCGCTAAGCCATCTCTCCAGCCCAATATTTTTATTTATTTATTTGTAAGCAGACAGAGACCCAGAGAAAAAAGAGACAGACAGAGAATGGGCATGCCACCTCCAGCAGTCACAAACTCCAGACCCATGCACCACCCTGTGCCTCTGGCTTTATGTGGGTACTAGGGAATCGAACTAGTGCTGTCAGGCTTTGCAGGCAAATGCCATCTCTCCAGCCCCTGGATTGAATGAATTTTGCATTATGAGACAGCCATGAACCCATGGAGACTAGGGGTGGAAGGTGAACTTCTGATAGTCAGTCTCTGGTTGTCAGCCCCACAGGATTCAGAATCACTCTTGGCATGTCTGTTGGGGATTTTTTAGATTAGATTATTTGAAGTAGGAAGACTAACTGTGGGCAGTGCCACTCTATGAGCAGGGGAGGACCCTGCACTGCATAAAAAGAAGAACTGTGTGCTGGGCATAGTGACTCATGCCTTTAAACCCAGCACTTGGGAGGCAGAGGTAGGAAGATTGCCATGAGTTTGAGGCCACCCTGAGACTACATAGTGAATTCCAAGGTCAGCCTCAGCTAGAAAGACCTTGAAAAACAAAAACAAAGAAAAAAGAAAGAAAGATGAGAAAAAAGAGAAATGTAGGTGAGGGTCAGCATTCATGGCTCGGCTCTGCTTCCTCACTGTTGGACTGAACTAGACCAGCTCCTGCCACCATGTCTTCCCAGCCATGATGGACTCTATGGTCTAGAACTGAATGCCAAAAATAATACCTTTCCTTTCTTTAACTGTTTCTGGTCAGGCAACTGATACAACAAACCAACCAAAAGCCAATAAACTAGGTTGGAGAGATTACTCAGCAGTTACAGTGCTTGCCTGCAAAGTCTAACAACCTGGGTTCCCCAGTACCCACATAAACCAGATGTACAAAGTGGCACACGTGTCTGCAGTTCATTTGCAGTGGCTGGAGGTCATGGTGTGCATTCTCTATCTCTCCCTCCCTCCCTTTCCTTCCTCTCTGTTTGCAAATAATAAGAAGAATATTTTTATTTAAAAAATATATATGTATATATATATTAAAAAAAACAAAGCCCAGGAAGTTGTAGGCAGGGCGTGAGCCTCACATCACTCTGTACTTACTGGGGTGCAATGTTGGGACGTGCTGTCCAAGCCTGTCATCTTTCAGCATGTGCAGCAGTGTTGTTTTTCCCGCATTATCCAATCCCAGAAACACCAATTTACCAGTTTTCTTATATAATCCTGCAACGTAAGAGCTATGATTGGCCAGTGATATCAAACACAAATTATCCAAATGACTTTGCATCTGACATAACACTAAGATCATATATATTTGGGTCTTGTTAAGACACTCAAATGACACTCTTTTGAGAAGCCTGTACCCACTCTTGGGAGTGTATTGACCTTTTCCGAAGCATCTTTTTCTCTTCTCTAGTGCCTATACTTAAATCTATATTAAAATCTTTTCTTAAGCCAGGCATAGTGGTACACACCTTTAATCCCAGCACTTGAAAGGTAGGAGGATCACTGGGAGTTCAAGGCCATCCTAAGACTACATAGTGAATTCCAGGTCAGCCTGGACTAGAGTGAGACCCTATTTTGAAAAACAAAAATTGGACTGGAGAGATGGCTCAGCAACAAAGCAGAAGGACCTGAGTTTGATTCTCCAGTACCCACATAAAGCCAAGGTGGCATGTGTCTGGAGTTCATTTGCAGTGGCTAGAGGCCCTGACGTACCCACTCTCTGTCCCTGTCTGCCTCTTTCTCTCTCAAAAAAAAAAAAAAAAAAAAAAAGGAAAAGAGGGCTAGAGAGATGGCTCAGCGGTTAAGGCACTTGCCTCCAATGCCTAAGGCCCTGGGTTCAATTCCCCAGTACCCACATAAGCCAGACCCACAAGGTGATGGCCCTGGTGTGCGTTCTCTCTCTCTCTCTCTCTCTCTCTCTCTCTCTCTCTCTCTCTCTCTCTCGCTCTCGCTCTGTATCTCTCTGCTAGAAAATGAATAAAGTATTTTTTAAAAAAAATAGGGGCTGGAGAGAAGGCTCAGAGGTTAAAGCACTTACCACAAAACCTAAGGAAACCTGAGTTTGATTCCCCAGTGCCCACATAAAGCCAGATGCACAAAGGGGGCACATGCATCAGGAGTTTACTTATGGATTGCAAATAAATAAAAATATTTGTAAAAAATAAAAACAGCCAGGCGTGGTGGTGCACGCCTTTAATCCCAGCACTTGGGAGGCAGAGGTAGGAGGATCACTATGAGTTCAAGGCCACCCTGAGGCTACATAGTGAATTCCAGGTCAGCCTGGGCTAGAGCAAGACCTTACCTCGAAAACCCCCCCAAAAAAAGTCCAACTCTTCGAGGCATGGTGTCATATAGCTGTAATTCCAGCACTCAGGAAGTAGAAACAGGAGGATCAGGAGTTCAAGGCTGTCCTTGGCTATATAGCAAATTTAAGATCAACCTGGGCTACAGGAAACCCTACCTCAAAAAATTCTCAACTCTATCTCAAAATAAATAAGTCTGGCATGAGTGAGCTTGGATTCCTAAACATTTTTCAGTTTTGTTGTTTCATTTCTGTTTCTGCTTGGCAGTAATGGGGAGGGGAGTGAACCCCCAGCTGCCAGGCGAGTGCTCTCTACCAATGAGCTACATCCCCAGCTGTCTTTTTTCTTTTCCTTCTCTCCCTCTTTTCTTTTTTCTTTCTTCTTTCCCTCCCTTATTTGTTTTTTCCTTCCTTTTTCTCTGTCTCATTCTAGCCCAGACTGAGCTGGAGTTCATGGGATCAACAGGGTAAGCCTCCCAAATGGCAGAGATTAAAGATGTGGGTACCATACCTAGTTAATATACCCAACCCTCACTTTACTTTTGTTTTTGTTTTGTTTACTCATTTATTTGTAAGGAGAGAAAGGGGGAGGGAGGGAGAGAGAGAGAGAGAGAGAGAGAGAGAGAGAGAGAGAGAGAGAGAGAGAGAGAGAGAGAGAGAAGAAAGACAGAGAGAATGGATGCTCCAGGGCATCTAGTCCCTACAAATGAATTCCAAATGCATGTGCCCCTTGGTATATCTAGCTTTACGTGGGTACTGGGGAACTGAACATAGGTCATCAGGCTTTGAGGCAAGCGCCTTAACTTCTGAGCCATCTCTCCAGCCCTCTCACATTACGTTTTGAGACAGAATCTCACAAAGCAGTCTAAGCTGGCCTTGAACTTTCTATGTATGTAGCCCAGACTAGCCTTTAACTGTGATCCTCTTGCCTAAGCCTCATGAGTAGCCAGAATTAAAGGTTTGTTTACTTAATTGTGTGTGTGTTCATAGTATGAGTATGGGTTTGTATGTGCCACTGTGAGCCTGTGAGGTCAGAGGAAAACTCTGGCTGTTGGTCCTTGCCTTCCACTTTATTTTAGGCAGGTATCACCACTGCATGCTCAAGGCTAGCTAACTTACAAGCTTCCAGGGCTTCTCCTGTGTCCACCTCCCTTCTTGGTGTAGTTGCAGAATTAACTCTAAGTGGGGCTTGGGATCCAAACTTGGGTTCTCATGCTTATGTGGCAGCAGTTTTATCCACTGAGCCAGATCTCCAGCCCTTACTTTCAGTGGTTTTTATTTGTTTGTTTGGTTTTGGTTTTTCGAGGTAGGATCTCACTCTAGCCCAGGCTGGCCTGGAATTCACTATGTAGTCTCAGGGTGGCTCAAACTCACTGCGATCCTCCTACCTCTGCCTCTGCTGGGAATAAAGTCATGCGCTACACACACAGCTTTTTTTTTTTTTTTTTTCCAGTTTCAGTTTTAAGTTTTAAAAGAGTAATTTAAGGGCTGGAGAGATGGCTCAGCAGTTAAGGCACTTGCCTCCAGTGCCTAAGGCCCCGGGTTCAATTCCCCAGGACCCACATAAGCCAGACCCACAAGGTGGTGGCCCTGGTGTTCTCGTTCTCTCTCTCTCTCTCTCTCTCTCTCTCTCTCTCTCTCTCTCTCGCTCTCTGCTTGAAAATGAATAAATAAAATATTTTTAAAAATAAAAGAGTAATTTAAAAACTATTCATAGGCAAGTATGGAAGTTACATGCCCATAAACTTGTCCAGGTGAAGGCTGGAGGACCTCCAGCTTTAGGCCATCTGGGCTACATAGCAGACTCTGTTTCAAAAAATAAATATAAAAGCCAGGCATGATGGCATATGACTGTAATTTTAGCTACTCCAGAAGGGAAATAAGTTCCAGGCCAGCCTGGACAATTTATTGTACCCACGTAAAGCCAGATGCACAAAGTGGCACATGTACCTAGTGTTTGCTTATAGTGGCAAGAGGCTATGGTATGTTTTTTCTCTCTCCCTATCTTCTTGCAAATAAATAAAATATTTTAGCCAGGCGTGGTGGCGCACACCGTTAATCCCAGCACTCGGGAGGCAGAGGTAGGAGGATCACCGTGAGTTTGAAGCCACCCTGAGACTACATAGTGAATTCCAGGTCAGCCTGGGCTAGAGTGAGATCCTTCCTCGAAAAACCAAAAATAATAATAATAATAATAATAATAATAAAATATTTTTTAAAAACATACATACATAAAAAGGTTTTGGTAGCCGGGCATGGTGGCACAAGCTTTTAATCCCAGCACTCAGGAAACAGAGGTAGGAGGATCACCATGAGTTCTAGGCCAGCCTGAGACTATACAGTGAATTCCAGGTCATCCTGGGCTAGAGTGAGACCCTACCTCAAAAAAACCAAAAAAGGGGTTTTGGTGCTGGGATTGAACATAGGACCTCACACTTGCTAAGTATATACTCTGACTAAGCTACCTTCCTAGCCTGAACTTGATTTAAAAAAATATTTTATTATTTATTTGCAAGGTGAGGGAGAGAGAATGGGCATGCCAGGGCCTACAGCTGCTGCAAACAAACTCATATGCACGTGCTATTTTGTGCATTCAGCTTTACATGGGTACTGGGAAATCAAACCTGGGTCATTAGGTTTTTGCAGGCAAGCACTGAGCCATCTCTCCAGCCCTGAACTTTATTGTTTTGTGTGTGTGTTTAGTCATTTGACTTCAACAAGTTACAAGAGGATAGGAAACTTGTCTTGAGCCATAGTAACAGCTTAAAAATAACTCTTCAGACTAAGAAGTAAACCAGGCATCTTTTGCCCGTGGCCTGTGGCCACACGCAGCACAGGACAGTTCTACAGACCTTCTGATCACCTAACACTGCTGATTCCACCCTCCCTCCCTCCTCTCTCTTTTCTCCTTCCCCATCTTTTCTTTTGACAGAGTCTCCCTATGTAGTCAAGGTTGGCCTTGAACTCAGTCTTCCTACTTCAGGCTCCCAGACGCTGGGTTTTAGGTAGGAGCCACCACATCAACTAAGATCCAAAAGGGGCACCTAGACTATTGAAACTTGACGTCAAGTTTGACTAGCACAAATGAAAGCCCTGGGATTGATCCCAACACCAAAAAACAAACGATAAAACTAACTAACTAAATAAAAGAGGCTTGCATTGGGTTAATTCCTTATTCTGTGACAGGCACATTAAATTGCTGCCTACATTATTTCATTAAATATTCAAAATAACTCTGGTTCAGAGTTAACTTGCTTCACCCATTCTCTCTCTTACTCCCTCTCTCAAATAAATAAATATCTAAAAAAAAAAAAAAGGGGGGGGTGCTGGAGAGATGACTTAGCAGTTAAGGCATTTGCCTGCAAAGCAAAAGGACCAGTTTGATTCTCCAGGACCTAACAGTTGCACAAGGTAGCCCATGTGTCTGGAGTTCGTTTGCAGTGGCTGGAGACCCTGGCATGCCCATTCCCTCTCTCTCTGACTCTCAAATAAATAAATGAAATATTTTAAATAAGAGTTAGCTTGCTTCAAGTCAGATCTGATCTTTGAACTTGGGTTTGATGCCAAAGCTGGGGTTTGGCTCCATTCCTCTAGATTATGCCAGGTCTATTCATCTCCTTGCAACTCTCTGTGATACTATTTTGCCTTTCTCAACACTAATTCAGTTTTATTTTTTTTTTTTTTGGTTTTTCGAGGTAGGGTCTCGCTCTAGTCCAGGCTGACCTGGAATTCACTCTGTAGTCTCAGGGTGGCCTTGAACTCATGGCGATCCTCCTACCTCTGCCTCCCGAGTGCTGGGATTAAAGGCGTGCGCCACCACGCCCGGCTAATTCAGTTTTATTTTTCTTTTATAAATATTTTAATTTACTTATGTGCAGAGAGAGAGAATATGGGAGCACCGGGGGGGCCTCTAGCAGCTGCAAACAAACTCCAGATGAGTGTAAGATGTTGAAATTGGGAGTCAGGGAGGAGGGAAATGGGAGTACCATCACATCACAAGACTTGCTCGTACAATGTATCTAATTATTAACAATAAACAAGTTAAATAAATTAAAAGATGGTAAAAATCATTATGAATAACGTGTGAGGCCCAAGTACCAAAAAAAAAAATCATTACCATTTTATAGATAAGAAAACTCAGGTATATGGGCTGGAGAGATGGCTCAGCAGTTAAGGCACTTGCCTCCAGTGACTAAGGCCCCAGGTTCAATTCCCCAGTATCCACATAAGCCAGACCCACAAGGTGGTGGCCCTGGTGTTCTCTCTCTCTCTCTCTCTCTCTCTCTCTCTCTCTCTCTCTCTCTCTCTCTATTTCTCTGCTTGAAAATAAATAAAATAGTTTTTAAAAAACAGGTAGAAAAATTGCCCAAGATTACATAATTTGTGTTTATTAGTGATAGGGTTTTGTTATGTAGCCCTGAATACACTGCAACTCACTACATAGACCAGCTGGCCTGGAACTTGCTCAGTCCTCCAGCCTGGGCCTCAAGCATGGATTCAGGCATGCTCCTCCACTCCAGGAGTGTGTGATTAGAAACAGGTGAGTCACTGACTATGCTTGCAGGGCTGGAAAGCTCCTGCTTTATTAACTGATGGCTCATGCAGAAAGGCTCTATACACATTAGCACACATACAGGGTTCAATAGCATAAAGAACAACAGACTAACATTACCTAAAAACTGTAGCACACTGCTGAAACCACTGTAAATCCAATCAAATATGAAGGACATATTCAAATCTTACAGGGTCTGGAAAAGAAAGTTTTAGATTTAGTGGTCAATATCACTCATATACATGACATAGCAACAGCCGTCTCACAAAGCACCAAGCACTGCTACCCAGACCAGTGGAACCTGATCTGTGCTGATGCCCATAACACCAAATGCCATTAGACCACTGTAGGGACCCTTCTTTGCAAAAGAATTAAAGCAGACTTAAAACTCACCCACCATGGCTTAGGGAACTTTGAGGATGAGGGGGCAGAAAGATTGTAAGAGCCATGGTGGGGGAAATATCTAGAGGCATTATTCCCCCCCACAATGATTGCCTGCTGCTTGCACAACACATAGCCCTCCATCCCATGGACCATACCAGCAATCCCACTGAGGAGGGCCCTCAGTGGAGTGGGGACAGGGAGGAGGGAAGCAGTGGTATTTCAATACATGACTTGTTTACACAAAGTTTCTACCTAATAAAAATATTTATAAAATAAAGAGAAGCCAGGTGTGGTGATGTGCCAATCCCAGCATTAGGGAGACAGAGACAGGAGGATGCCTGGGGCTCTCGTCGGGCCAGTTCTAGGCCAGTGAAAGACTTTCTCAAAGGTGGATAGCACCTGATAAACAGTATCATATATGCCAGACATCATCCTGCAGCCTTCACATTCATTTTCACATGCACGGAGATCCTTAAAAACCCCTCGAAGCAGGGTGTGGTGGCACATGCCTTTAATCCCAGCACTTGGGAGGCAGAGGTAGGAGGATTGCCACCCTGAGACTACACAGTGAATTCCAGGTCAGCATGGACTAGAGTGAGACCCTACCTCGAAAAACCTAAAAACAAACAAGCAAACAAACAAAAAACAAAACAAAAACACCCTCGATAATGACAAGCATTTAGAAGCTGGGCCTGGTGGTACAGGCCTGTAATTCCAGCTACTTTAAGAGGTTCAAGACCTGCCTGGGCTACAGAGTGAAACTCAAGGCCAGATTGAGAACCTTAGTGAGAACCTGTCTCAAAATAAAAAAAGGGGCTGGGATAAGATGCAGTGATGCACACCTGTAACCCCAGCTTCTGGGAGGTGAGGCAGGAGGCTAGGAGGAGAAAGAAAAAGAATTAAAGCCAAGTCAGGAATGGTGGCTCACACTTTTAATCCCTGCCTCAAAAAGACAAAAAAAAAAAAGTGAATCCAGACTAGGGGAGTTAGAAGTTATCCTGGCTACATGAGATGATGTGTGGAAAAAAAGAAGAGAACTGGAGAGATGGCTCAGTGTTTAAGGCACTTGCCTGCAGAGCCTAACAACCTGAGTTCTAGTCCCCAGTGCCCATGTAAAGCCAGATGCACAAAGTGGTGCATGCACTGGAGTTCATTTGCTAGAGGACCCGGTGTGCCCATTTTCATTCCTCTGCTTCCCTAGTGCTGGGATTAAAGGCATGTGCCACCCTGCCTGGCTATTTTTCAGGTTTTTTGATAAATTAAAATATTTATTATTACAAATTGATTTATAGAACAAGTCACATTGCAAATATGTCAAATAAAGTCCTCAAAACTAGGACTTCCCATACTCATGATGGCCTATTTTGAAGAATGAGATCAGCCACACCCTGGAGTGGTAACAGCCACACTGCCATTGACATATTCTCTGCAGCAGTATCATTCACACATTCTCTGCTGAATTCATGCACATTGTAAAAATCATGTTTTTCCATGAAATATGTCAAAGTGTAAAATTTTGCCAATAAACATGTAATAAGCAATCTACTGCTTCTGGATAATAACAATAAATAAATGTCTGCTGTCAGCAGTGCTGGTTTAAGCAGCAGCACAGTGCATTAAGACGCCTTATCTGGAGCTACTGTGCGTTGTCCTCATTTCCAGCAAATAGGTTACCTGGTGTTGGAAGCCTGCAGGAAGGAAAGGAACTCCTCAGACCAACGCACCAGTGCACTGCTCAGCTCTGGTGGTGGTATTGGCATGTGAGTTTCCCATCTGGCTCAAGCCACTCTGGATATGTGAAACTTGGATTTCAACATTATTCTGAAAGCAACTGATATTAGAAGCATCGATTATACTCGACGTAATTTAATGAGTCTGTGATTTGAATTCGAAGGAATTCAGGTTTCCTCCTGCTAGACAATTTGTGATAAAATAGCTGTCAGCCTGGGAATTAAGTCTGTCAGATTTTCTTTCTTTTTTAAAAATATTTTATTTATTCATTTTCAAGCAGAGAGAGAGAGAGAGAGAGAGAGAGAGAGAGAGAGAGAGAGAGAGAGAGAGAGAGAGAGAGCGCACCAGGGCCACTACCTTGTGGGTCTGGCTTATGTGGGTCCTGGGGAATTGAACCTGGGACCTCAGGCACTGGAGGCAAGTGCCTTAACCGCTGAGCCATCTCTCCAGCCCCAGATTTTCATTTTCAACACAGGGTTGACCCTGGGTTTCTTCCTCACACCTCCATCCCAGGTGTGTTGGCTGGTAGGCAGGCTGTAGCCCCTGATCTGGTGCAAACTCATAGCAGTACTGTTGAGCTTTATACAAACTTTATTTAGGGCTTTGTTCAGCTGTTCAAGTTCTAGAAGTTGTTGCATATCTTCGCTGAAACTCAATGCCAATGGACATGAAATGCGACTTGTTTTCTGCTTCTGTGTTCATCCCCTTTCTCTTTCTTTCTTTCTCTCTCTCTCTTTCTTCTTTCTTTCGAAACTATTTTTAAAAATATTTTTATTTATTTGCAAGAGGAAAGAGATGAAGACAGAGAAGTTGGGCATGCTAGGGCCTCCAGCCACTGCAAAGGGACTCCAGATGCACTTTGTGCATCTGTACTGAGGAATCAAACTGGTTGGTCATTAAGCTCTGCAGGCAAGTGCCTTAACCATCTCTCCAGCCCTCCCTTAATTTCTTGATATGTTCTTTCTTACTCATGAGACTTTTTGATAATTTAGTCACTTGAATAAGGAATTTTACTGGAAATCCTCCTAATGTTTCAGTGTCAGAAGCAGGATTTTTACTTCCCCCAGGTGACTGTCCTAGGAGGGGATCACCATCTTTGATTGGTGAGTAGAAAGGAGTATAATGTAACTGTGGTGGAATCATAAAAAACAAGGCCACTGCTTTTGTCCAAAGGCAGCAACTGACATTGTTTCATGAGGTTCATTACTAAGATCTTCATAGTCAGGAATAGTATGAGTCCCAAGCCATGTCCTATCAAAAGTAACTCTATAAGTAGCATTTAGGGTATCCACAGCATCTATCTGTCCAGTGAAGAGGCCATCAAGAATGCCACATAATCGTGCTGACTTGGTTCCAATAACCAAGGGCAGAGGATTTCATCTGGGAGAGGGAGATCTTTGAATTGTGACATTCGCAACTTTTATTTGTTTTAAGAACCTTATTTTCTGCCTTTTTTGTTTGTTTGTTTGTTTGTTTGTTTGTTTTATTGAGGTAGGGTCTCACTCTAGCCCAGGTTGACCTGGAATTCACTATGTAGTCTCAGGCTGGCATTGAACTCATGGCAATCCTCCTGCCCAGATCTGCCTCCTGAGTGTCGGGATTAAAGGTGTGCGCCACCACTCGTCTTTTCTTTTTCAGTTTCTGAAAAGCATTTCTGCAGCATAGCCTGTATTCCTGCCTTCCCAAACAGGAGTTTTCTGTAAAGAACTGTACTTTTCATTCCACGTATAAGATAAAACTTCCCTCTTAAACTGGCAAGAGATTTTTTAAAAAATATTTTTAGGGCTGGAGAGATGGCTCAGTGGGTAAGGCACTTGCCTCCAGTGCCTAAGGCCCCGGGTTCAATTCCCCAGGACCCACATAGGCCAGTCCCACAAGGTGGTGGACCTGGTGTGCTCTCTCTCTCTCTCTCTGCTTGAAAATGAATAAATAAAATATTTTCCCACCACGACTCAGGGAACTGAGCAGAAGAGGGGGCGGAAAGATTGTGAGAGCCTTGGTGGGGGAGATGGTCCAGAGGCATAGCACCCATCAGTAACAACTCACTTGGGTAAGGAAGACCGAGATGAGTACTAAGATATACAGGATCCCTTGCCACAAGGACTAATACAGACAGCCCACGGAGGAGGATATACAACTGATCAGGGATGGGGAGGGGGGGAAGTGGGGAATTCGGGATAACAATGCATGGTTTGCCCACTAAATAATGTAACTCATTATGG
>PVHP010049033.1:0-12296 GCA_004024765.1 Zapus hudsonius
CTCTCTCTCTCTCTCTCTCATCCTTGCAAGTAAATAAAAACATTTAAGAAAAAGAAATCAAATGATAAGCAGAAAAATCAATAGAAAACATGATGAAATTTGTGAACATAGTCAAGAGTTCCTTTCAGACGCCAGGCCCTGTAGCAGCCGTCTCCTGGCACATCCAGCCCTATTGGTGGCTCTTTTACACGTCACTGTAACTTTGCTATAAGCTCATGAGCTGTCCTGGACCAAGCCCAGGCACCATCTTGGTCCCCAGAGCCATTTTGTAACCAAGGCCGCTGGCCCGAAGGGTCCAAAGACCAACTTCTGTTTCCCCCATAACACAAAACAGCACAATCATGGACTCAGTACCTACTCCCCCCTTTCTGTTCTGTATGTTATGGTTTGGATCAGAAATGTCTCCCAAAGCACATGTCTTGAAGCCCTGGTCCCTAAAGCAGCAGGGTTTAGAGGGGCTGGGACAGCCTCATGTCGCCAGGGCTTGAACTGCACCAATGAAAACGTAACTTACTGGGCTCTTGGGCGGTGGCAGAAACTTTCAGGTATAGGGTCTAGTTTAAGAGAGTAGGGTGCTGGGAGCATCCTCTTGAAGGATATATTTTGTCCCTGGCCCTTCCCTTCTCTTTAACTCTACTTCCAGGTGAAGAGGTTTGTCCTACCACATAACCCTGTTGGAATTCCTCACCACAGGCCCAGGAAGGAGAACCATGATATGGACTGAAAACTGTGAAACTACGGCAAAATAAATCTTGCTCCTTTAAGTTGCTTTCTTCAGGTATTCCAAGAAAGTTGGCTATCAAATAGTGGTAGACAGACACAAGATGAAACGTTCCATCTTAGCCGTGATGAGCAAGATCAAACACATTCAAACTGCTGTGCAACCATCCCCATAGCCGCCCCTCAGCCTTTCATCTGGCAAACGGAAACCATCCCATTGCTAAAGCTCTGCCTTCTCCCACCGGGCTTAGCAGCTCCCACTCTCTGACTTTGACTCAGCTAAGTCCGCATATTAGTGGAGTCATATAAATGTGAGCAAGTGAACACATTTGAAGAAGTAGAGGCCAGATGTCAGAGAACCCAAAGACCATTCTCCACTTCACTCAGCTTAGGGAAACAGGAACACTTTGTCTTCAGGGGGCCATGTCTTTCCAGAATGACGCAGCCTGAAATAAGCCACCTTCCGAGGTAAGCTCTACCTTCTGCTCGACAGACAAGGGAAGTGCACCTGGAGAAGTGAACAGCATTTCCAGGAAAGGAGTATTGTCAGAGTGGGAGGTCAAGTTCATCTTGTGTGGCCCTGACGTGCTCCTGGGTTGGCCATCATGTCCTCCTCCTCCCCAGAGGCGGGTCCTGTTCAAGGTTTGGCTTAGTGTCTGCAGTGATATCAATCTGAGCTTTGGCGCCTTCCAAGGACCACCTTCCAAATCCTGCTCTGGGCTGCCTGTCCCAGCCCCCTTCCCTCCTGACTAAACACAGCATGGCTGGGTCCCCAGGGCTTCCCCTGACACAGAGCCAGCTAGCTACCCGTGGGCTGCTAATCAAGGCCAGGACTTCCCCTCCATGCCAGCTGCTTGCTGTGTCCTCAACTACTGACTGAACTGGAGAGAATCCACCCTGAGCCTCTCAGATGCCAGGCCTCGGTGGCTGCTATCACGTGAGCTGAGACTCTGCTGTGGTCATGCGCCTGGGGTGAGGCTGCCCCGAAGGGTCCAGGCCTCTGTGTGAACGGGATTTCTGGTCCTGCTGGAAGGACCACATAGTTGTGTAGACAGCTCCAGAAAGAGGATGGATGGAGGAGTCCTTCCTCATTCCTACTTGCTCTCTGCCCAGGGCCCTGGGAGCTGAGGAGGAGGGCTGGCAAGAATGCCAGTTTCAGAGGAGGGAGGAGCACACTTGGCTGGCTGTCCTCAGGGCAGTAGAGCCCCTTGGGTCACCCAGGGCTCCTCCTACCAAAACAAGCAACTCTCCTAGCGGGGACAGCAAGAAGAAAAGACACAGGCGACCTGAAGCCCAAGTGGCAGCAGGAAGTGCCTCTTGTATTTGTCTTGCTCTACTATCCACGAACTACTGTCAGAAATGACCTACTATTGGAGAGAATACGAAGTCACAGAGGGAAAGCGGCAGAGCCAAAGTCCAAGGGCCGGTAGCTATGCTCTCTGAGAGCCATGGTGGAGCCTGGGAAGCTCCTGAGCTCTCGCTGTGTGCCTCTAGTTGCAGAGGAACTAGGGTGTCCCGGTTTCTACTTACCAGACCCAGTAAATCCTGGATGACACAGGCTTGGACGCCAAGGTCCACAGGGGCCCATGCAACGGGACAAGCACACACTCAGGAGTCACAGAGCCACGGTGTGGCGGGGAGCTGACCTGATCCCCCAGGCACATATCGGTGTGGCGTTAGTTACCTCCATGTTGATGGGACAGAAGCCCTGACCGAAAGCAGCTGATGGGAAGAAGGGCTTACGTTGGCTTACCGTCCTGACACCGAGGGACTGGCCATCGCTTCTTAGCACAACAGCCGGCAGAAAGCGACGAGAGTGAGCTGAGCTCAGCAGGCTCTCACGCCCTTCAGCCCTGGTAACACTCCTCTTCTAACAAGGCTTCACCTTCCAGATTGCCATCAGCTGGGGACCGAGCAGTCAAAACACACGAGTTTGGGCTGAAGAAATTACTCAGTGGTTAAGGCGCTTGCCTCCAGAGCCTACTGACCCAAGTTCAATTTCCAGGACCCACTTAAAGCCAGATGCACAAACTGTGCAGGCATCTGGAGTCTGTTTGCAGCGGCTGGAGGCCCTGGCTTGCCCATTGCCTCTCTCTGTCTCTCTTCTCTTTCTCTGCTTGTACGTAAATTAAAATATTGGGGGAAACACCATGCCTGTATGGATTCGCATACAACACGTGGCATGCAGACGCAGAGCTCCAAAGGCCCACGTAGGGCCTGTGGTTCAGGACTGGGGAAAAGGTCGTCTGTCTGTCCATCTGGCTCATACTTTGCTACAGCAAGTGTCCTTAAGCAGCCTGGAGCAGTGGTCAGCAAGCCAGCCTGGACCCTGAGCTCCCTCAGCAAGCACAGCCCTTCCCGCACCACGTGCTCCTCAAGCAACCCCTTGGCTGCACTTCAGCCTCTGCCTGGCCCTTGCCAAGCCTTTTCCCCCTCTTGGCATCCTGTGAGCTGCTGGGCTCCCAGACGCTCTCCCTGGGAAGCAGGTGACACTGCCTCTCTCCATTGAGTGGGGCGGGCGGGGAGGGAGCAAGGTCCCTTAGCAGTGAACAGCAGATCAGTCCTGAAGGCCAGGCCTGCTTCAGGACTTCGTGCTCCCTTCGCCCGAAGCCTTGGAGAGATGCCACAGGACACAAGCCAAGTCTACGGTGGGCAGAGAAGGGAGCCAGCCACAGGGCCCTGCGGGAGCGAAGAGTGCAGGAAAGGAATAGGAAGGGACTGGCATCGTCCCTTCCTATTCCTCTACCACCCAGCATGCTTAGAACTCAAGCCCGGGCCGGAGGGGTGCTAGAGAGACCAGCCTTCCTCTAGCCGTAGGATTCGGGGATGTGCCACAAGAAAAGAAAGTTGATAAGCACCATGCACATCTAGAGTTAGGGGAGACTGAAGTCAGACACAAAGAAGGCCTTCGTCTGCAAGGAAGTAGCAGCCGCGATTTGGAATGGATCAGGGAAGACAAGTGTGGACGAGAGAAGACCCATGACTGGCATCCAATTCTCTGGCTCTCAAGTTCCATTTTTTTGTTGTTGCTTGAGACAAGATCCCTAGGCCAGCTGGACTCAAACTTGCTATGTAGCCGAGGATGACCTTGAACTTCTTTGATTGCCCTGCCTCCACCTCCTGAGTGCTGGATTCCTCCTGTGAACCACCACAAGCCAGGCCTCCTCCATGCTAGCACAGCCCTCTCAAGGCCTCTTAACCTTTCTAGGCAATGTTGGAACTCGTTGTCTGCGGCCTGCTGCCAACCTGATGGCATTGTCCTCAGTCAGCAGCTCATCCAGGAAGAATGGCTTTGTGTCAGAGCCTCACGCAGGCACCGCCAGCTCTACTGTGTCCTATGCTCTGCTTGGGGAAGGTTCTGGGCTCTTCTGAGCTGCCATGTCCTCATTGTACAGTAGGTGAAAGAATCACCTCGCTGCTTCTTCCAGGGTCAGAGGCAGCTCCTGGTCTCCAGCCTGGCTCCCAAGGAGAGGCTCCTGTTGATCACTGAAGGTGTTCTTGGGTCATTCGGTGCCTCTGTTAATCTCAGTTCACTTGACAGGATGGAGGGTCACCATGGAGACAAATCTGTGGGTTGTGTTGGTGAGGGAGTTTCTGGGTTGAGCTAATTGACCTTAAATGAGTGGCCCCATTCCATGGACTGAGGGCCTGGTCTGAATGGAAAGGAGACAGCGAGCCCAGCGCCCATGCTGTTCCTTGCATCCTCACTGTGGACTCCCTGCCCCTCCAGCCTTTCCCTCATAGTGGTCTGGGTCCCCTGGAACTGTCAGGTTCAAATAAAATGCTTTCTTCCTCAAGTTGCTTCCATTCAAGTACCTGGTCACAGCAATGTGGAAGCCAACTAATATACCCTGTGTCTGGCTTCACAGGGTTCTAGCTGGTTGAAATCTCAGCCTTACCACTTGAGGGGACATCTCCAGTGTCAGCAGAGCCTTGGCAAGATCCAGTGTCCATCCTAAAACACACGGGGTCACACTGGGATCCTTGTCTAGAACTGCGAGTCCTGTGTTCTTTCCTGTGACTGTGCATGGATGCCAGCGCCTTGTCACGTAGCAGGTGCTGTGGGCTTAGGGTGGGACCTCGATGGAAGAAGGGTTCAGGGAGGCCTGCATCCCACAGTCTCAGGAGGGCTGGATGCTGCCCCTCAGCCTCTGTGCTGATTGCACAGTGATGTCTCTCTCACCTAACAGCTGCATGTGGGGAGGACAGTCGGGCAGTGGCTGAAAGGAGCATGAAGGCTTGGTCTAGGAAGATGGAACCATTTTGTAATTTGGCTTGTAATTACACTCAACTTGTCAACAATTGTTAAATTGATAAATATATTTCATGATGTTCATATGTCCAGTGATATCAAATTTTGATATATCCGTGATATTTTAAAAATAAGCTCAAGCCTGCCTTTGGGGGCTCTCTGAGCTTAGTGAGGGGCTGACTGTCAGGGGCGAAAGCTTTGGGGGCCTTTGGAGGCACCCCCTGGCTTAATCTCAGGACGGCACCTGACAGCTTGCCACGAGGGGCTTGGCTTAATGAGTTTCAGGAGGTGATCTCGATGGGCTGTTATGCACAGGTTCTTCCCATTAGCCCTCTGATTGGCCAGGAAGCTCTCTATATACTGCCTCGTTCCCCACAATAAAAAGCACACCTTCATCAACCCACAAGCGGTGTGTGTGTGTGTATTTATATGATCACTGACTCCTAAAGCTTGAGACAATGAGGGGCAAGGAGTCTAGGGACTCCGGAGTGGAGGCTTCACCTGCGGTCAGGAGTGTACCCACAAACACACTCATACACGTATGATACACTTACCCACTTAGCTACAGATGAGCGGAAGAGACTGGGCCAGGGCGAGGAAGCCTGGGGCCTCAACTGCTGGCCTTCCAAGGTGTATTCATGTCTCCCATTTGCTGTACACTGTGAAGGCACCCACAGAATATTGAGTAGGGCGGGTTGAGGCGAGAAGAATATGCCCTGAGCTGCACCTGGTGAGCTGACCATCACCCCAAACTCACTGCCACCCCCCAGCTGCCATATTCCGGGCCACCCCTACCTTGGAGCCCTCCAGAAAGCCTGGAGGTGGGGATGCATCAGCTCTCTATCTAGGATAAGGGATTTCATCCGCAGATTGAGATGCTACAGTTGGTTGAGAAGCTAGAAGCTTCAAGATGTGCGCTAGTACCCACTGGAGCCCCCGGGAGCATCATGCCCAGGTCATAGAGCTGTTCCAGCACATTCCAGCCCACACTGTCAGGCCCTTTCCACAGAGCATTGGGCCACACGGTGCTCAGTAACCCACAGGGAGAAAGTAGGACCCTGGGTCCCGCAAAGGAGAAGGTGGTGCACGGTGAGATAAGGAGGTATCTTTGAGTTCTTACCATTTTAAACTCTATTCTTAGCGGTAAAAATAAGAGAATCTAGAGTTATTTTTCTGCATCTAAGAAGAAAGAGAATTAATTCGAATCCTCTGCAATGCAGATATAGCCAAGTCATTGTTGCAGTTACCTTCACTTTGCTGGAACAAAACAGCCGACCAAATGGTTTATTTGGATTGTAGTGTCAAGGGGGAAGCTTCATGGTGGCAGGAGAAAGCCTAGCATGAGCAGGGCCGGACATCACTCCTGCAAGCGTGTGGGCATGTGTTCTGGTAAGGGGAAAGTTGGGCTGTACCTCCCCGGAGCCTGCCCCCAACAACACACCTCCCAAACTGCCACCAGCCGAGGAGTCAAACTTTGAAAGCACATGTTTTGTGGAGGACATCCGGTTCAAACCGCCGAAGGCATCCACTCACTCACTGACCCAGCCAAGTGTCTGAAGGCTCAGTGTCCACAGTGCACTGTGTTAAGCACTTTGATTGTTTGCAGACACGGATAAAAGTCTTCATTTTCATGTTTGCAACCCAATTCCGGAGACGGGCTGTGTCGACTCACTATAAGAAAAGACAGCAGGAACTCAATGCTAACCAGAGTTCTAAACCACCCGGTGTGAGGGATCCATTTGGGCTGGAGAGTTCAGAAAGGTTCCTTGGAAGGTAGAGAGAAGGCTTCCTCAAGCCCTGGAAGCTGAGTGTCTCTGCTGAGAGGCCCCACAGGAGTGAAGCGACCAGGCCTGGCCTGACAGCAGTTGCGGGCCACCTTGGGACAAGGCCACCAAGCTGGAAGCGTGCATGCCCCACCCACCGTCAGTTGGTGCTTTTATTCTCAATAATATCTACTAACGTCCTACTATGAGAAGCGCCCCAACATATCTGTGCAGACTTTTCTTTCCGCAGTTTTCCCAACATAACCACAATTTAGATTCATATTTGGTGTATTTGGGCAACTTTGTGAATGAATTTCAGGGGCTTACATAGCAACCTTTGGTTATTTTTCTCTTTCCTGTAGTGTTTTGTTTTTCTCTAAAACTAATGCTTATTGCATTTTTCCATTGGGTTACTTTATGGAATGTTGGGACTCGGTGACTAATATTCCAAAGTTATTGCTTGTGTGTGGGGAAGAGGCACGTTGAGCAAACGGTATAGAGGGAAAGGTTCTCACTGGAATTCCCTCACCGAGTAAAGACCAGAGGCCGCCACAGGGAACACAGCTCTTTACCCCTAACCTGAAGTCCTGTTCTCTAGCTCAGAGAAGACCCAGGGCCCCAACCACGCATGGCTGAACTTCCATTACCAAAGGTATCTGTGCTCAAATTCCAAAGCAAGTTCAGGACTGCTCGTTGCCTTATTCATGTAAATGCCCTCAAACCTGTCCACATTCCCGTTCTCCACTCCTCATGGACACAGCATGTACCGCTCTGTTCAGCACTGGGTAATCGTACTTCTGCCATTTCTCCTTTTAGCATTGATATGTGTTTTCTCTTATTTGATTTTATCAGCTTATTCCAGAGAATAAACTTCACAGGGCAGAATAAAAAGTCCTCCTCACCCTTACGTAAGAATTTATCACAAGTTCAACTTCAAACTCATTGTCTGGTGTAGATCTTAGATCTCCTCTGCATGTCCTCTAATACATCGCGTTTTCCATCCACTTAACATTGTGGAGCAGTTTTCTGGAGCCCCTGACCTTGTCAAGTCTGTATTGTGTGACCTCTTGGCACTTGGCACAATGCTTTGTCCTTGGGAAATCTCTCTCCATCATTTTGGGGATTTTTGTGTCTTCCTTGTATTGAACCCTTTATTTCCTGGACCCCTTGTTTATCCAGGATTTCTAAGAAAGTGTGGGAAGGAGAATTTTTTTTTAAATTTGCACATTTTAATGCCTTTATTCTTCGCTAAAAACATTAAGTGCCTTATCTTGGGAATAAAATTATAGGCTTACATAATTTATTTCCTTAGAATTTTAAACACTTTGTCACAATATATTATGTCCTTATTCATCACGTATGCTGGTATGTGTCATAATCTTGCCTTTAAGAAGTGTGATGCTGTAATGATTATAGATATTTGTATGCGACATCTTTTGTTTCATAGAATTTTGTGAATTTTTTTGTGTGTGTGTGTACACCTGCACATGTACATGTATGCATATGTTTGTTGGGGGCAGAGCTTGGCATCCAGTATCCTTCTCAGTCACTTCCCACCTGCTTTTTTTTTGAGACAGAGTCTCACACACACACACATCGACACTGATCCTAGAGCTCCCTGATTCTGCTGGACTAGCTGGTCAGCAAGCCTCAGAGACCCACCTGTCTCACCTCCCAGCACCACCATTCCCAGAATTTGTAGATGGAAACGAGGAGTGCAAACTCAGGCACCCATCCTTGAGCAGAAAGCCTCCACCCACTGAGCCATCGCCCTGGCCAGGTTTCCTCTTTGGCTTTCAGTGTTCCAAATTGTATGATCATACATACTGTTTTATGAATTGTGCTGGAAGTTTGAAGAGCTCTTCAATCTGGAATCTCACGAGCTTTTCTTCTATTATTTTTTTGGTTATTTCTGTCCCTTTCTGGAAATCCTCGCCTCCTAGCATTCATGTTCCTTGTGGTTTCCAATACTGACAAGGATAACCTGTGTGGCTAGGATATTGTGGAACTGACAACGGATGATATCCAAGACAAGTGATAAGGGGTGTTCTTGCCTTGTCTCGTTCTCTTGAACCACCTGCTTTAGGGAAGGCCACCTATGTCACAAAGACACTCAAGCCGTCCTATGACGAAGTGTGTATGTTGAGGACACTGAGACTTTCCACCAACTCAAAACACAACCTTGCTAACAATGTCAGCTGCTACTGAATTCTGTAGTTATAATCAAGACTTTTCAAAAGATTAAAAAAAAAAAAACTTTATAGCCCCGGCCAGCATCCAACTGAACCGTATGAATTAAAACTACTCACCTGAGTCACTCCTGAACTCATGGCCACAGAAAGTGAAAGAGAAATGAAGGTTCACTGTTGTTTACTGGTAGTTTGGGATAGTTTGTTTAGTGGTAAATTCTTAAAGAATACATTATCTGAGCTGGGCGTGGTGGCACCCCCTGGATCCTAGCAGAGGTAGGAGGATTCAGAGCCATCCTGAGACTACATAGTAAATTCCAGGTCAACCTGGGCTAGAGCAAGACCCTACCTCACAAAACCCAATAATAATAATAATAATAATAATAATAATAATAATAAAATTCATTCTCTGTCTTTCTGTAACCTCTAAATATTAGATGTTGGATCATTTGGCCTCATTCTATTTACTCTTTATATTCTTGCTTGGTATCTAAATGTCTTTTCATTCTATTTTTTTCTGAAAATTTCCTCATTGTTTCCTTGACTCTTTCTCTTATAGATCATAAAGTAATCTCAGACTGATTCCATACATGCACAACTTTGAAAAAATATGAGCCCTTTATTTTAGGTTGATAGCAAATGGTAAACGGTACAGTTTTCTAGAGAAAAGGGAACAGATGACAACTGTCTATCTCCTCAGCCAGAACTGTCCCTGCACCAGCCATGGCTGTCTTCATGGTGTTTAGTATCAAAGCCAAAGGGACCTGACGGTCTCCATCAAGCTAAGTAAGAAAGCTGTGAGGCTGACTGTCAGTGCAAGATACCACCACATTGACTGTATATTTGGAATGGGAACAAGGTGGGAGAAGCCAATGAAAAGAAAAATCTAAGAGAAAGCAGGTTGTGAAGTGGGAGGATCTTTTCATTGTCAACATGTTGTGGTCTCCCTTCCACGAGAGAGAAACCTGCTGCCTCCAGGATAGCTGTCATATTTGTGGGTCACATGGACTTCAGCCTGGGTGGGATTTGCTTCCCAAAGATGATGCAGGCGACGTCCTCACTGGTAGATTAACATCTGTGGATGCTTGAGGGGTCATGGAGGCACTGGTAAAGTTGTGTCTCCAACTTCAGATTCCAAGGCTTTTGAAATATCAACCCGTGTAGTAAGGGAGAGTGTCACAGGTACCTCACCCAAGGCAAACTGGTCCATTACTGCCCCTCCAAGGTTATCACTATCATGGCCTGCAGACCCCTGGGCCCTCAAGATAGACCTTGGGCCAAGCCAGAGGAACCTTTACTACCAGAAGATCCAAGATTAAGATGTCATCATGAAGCACAGCTCAGGGGACTGTGGTAGTGATCCTTAAGACACCGACACAAAAAGCTGAGAACCTTCAGGTCGAACAATGAGGAGAGAGCAGCCCTACTCAGCTTCAACTGAGACTAAGGATCCTATGCCTGGGCCACCACTCCTAACCTCCCTGCAGAATACTGAAGCTGATTTGCCCAGTGAGACTGCCTGGTAGGGAAAACTCCCCCACCTGAGTTCCATTTTAATCAGGTCCCCGTGACAGCATGCTGCACCTGGCCTTTCAGGATCTCAGCAAGGTGTTTTTAGATTCATGTGTTGAGCTAGGAGCAGACAGGGAACATAGATCAGATATACAGATGACCACTGATTTCCTTTCGTTAGTTGACGTGACCTGATGGGGTCTAACGATGACCCACTAGGGTGACTCAGAACTCAAGAAAGTGCTGAGAAGAAGTGACAGTGGAGTGCTGAGCACGGAGACATCTCTACCACAAGGATCATTGTGGAAAATGTGGCAGAAAGAATGTAAGAGCCAAAAGAAAGGGAAGCACGCTTCCAGACACAAAGTGGCCATGATATTCACGGCCTCACAGTGGCTGATGCTGCCTACACAGGACCTGCAGCATTAAAGGGAAAATGAAGACATCAAAATAAAAGAGAGACTAGTTGGAAAGAAGGGATTCAGTGGAGGGGGTGTCAGAGAGGGGAAAGGGAGGGTGGGGGAGGTAATAATGATCATGGTATGTTATGTGTTATTTTTTAAAATAACAGTTTTAAAAGAGAGAGAGAGAGAGCCGGGTATGGTGGTGCACGCCTTTAATCCCAGCACTCAGGAGGCAGAGGTAGGAGGATCACCATGAATTCAAGGCCACCCTGAGACTACGTAGTGAATTCCAGGTCAGCCTGGACTAGAGCGAGAACCTACCTTGAAAATATTTTTGAGACCTACCTGACTTCTGGCTTTCTCTCTAGGGACCCTTTTCAAACTATGGTTCAAGGAAGTGCAACCCTAGCAGAAAGAGGGAATCTTGCTACATGTGTAAATGGACATCAGAGCCTGAGGATGCTGGGGTGGTGCCTGGGGTTCCAAGGACAAGATGGTCAAGGAAAGAAAGCAACATAGAAAGAGTGTCAAAAGTGTCCAGCCCACTCTTCGGATGTGTGTGCACAAACCGAGGCTGCGAGAGACCTAAAGGAAAGAAGGATGGGGTAGAGCCTGAAACAGAAAAAGATATTAGAGATTGCCTGGCCCTGGAGAGACTTCAGACATGCTTGGGGTCCCCAGAACTCAAGAGGTGGCCGCATGCCTAAGGCCATCCTAGGTCTGTTTCAAGCATAACAAAATGCCTGCTTTTTTAAAGAAATGAATAGGAATATTAAAAGAAAAATAAAATTGTGGGGTTGTGGATTATTTCTGGTTTATTTTTTATTTTTATTTTTGTTTGTTTGTTTGGAGATTGCTTTGCTTTGTTTTACGGTAGGGCTTCACTATGTAGCCAGGGCGGCCTCAAGCTTTGGGCAACCCTCATGGGTCAGCCTCCCACAGGCTGGGGTTACAGACATGCAACACAGTACCTGGCTACCATGGAGGGTTTCAGAGATTTTAAAAAAGAAAACAGAAGTAGCAGAAAGAAGAGTGTAGTGGAATGTCTTCAAAATCCTTTATCATTGTTTCCTCAGTTACATCCTAATTCCGTTCTCCTGGGACTCCAACTGTATGTATTTTGGGTATTTGTTTTTAATATGTCTCATGTCTTGTTTCTGTTCCCCTCTCCATTCACAGTTTTCTTTCTTCTTGGGTCATTTTTTTTAATCCTTGAGTTCTTTAATTTGTTTATCTATGGCTAGTCTGCTGGTTAATCTGAGAACAGCAAGGTCATATTCATGTGGAGACATTGAACTCTGCAGCTACAGGTAATCACTGAAGCTGGTTTTGTACCCATCATAATTGAGTAATTACAATTTATTTTAGTGAGTAACTTCTGAGCTCCAGCCAACCAGCAGCCGCCTTACTGATGAGTCTATGTTTTTGTAGCCAAAGGTCATCATCTTCTAGATAC
>PVHP010049034.1:0-12301 GCA_004024765.1 Zapus hudsonius
CCTAGGAGGGGACCTAGGGACCTGCCACTCAGGGCAGAGCATCTTTAGGTTATATGTCCCCATAATGTGTATACATATATATACTTACATATGGTTGTGTGTATAGATATATATGCTTATAAGTATGTGTACACATATATGCTGTAGTGTATATGCATATATATGTATATATACTTCTATGTGCTTACACATGTGTATATAAAGATTAATGGCAAACCAGCCATGGATCATATAACACGTGCTCATGTGCCTGCTGAAGCAAAGCAATAGCTCTAAGTAATCCTAGCACTGAGAAGGCTGAGGTTGGAGGATTGTGAGTTTGAGGCCAGCATGGGCTACAAAGTGAGATGCTGTTTAAAAATTTTAAAAAGGGCTAATGAGATGGCTGAGCAGTTAAAGGTGGTTGCTTGTAAAGCCTGCCAGTCTGGGTTTGATTCCCAAGTACCCATGGAAAGCCAGATGCACAAAGTGGCACATGCATCTGGAGTTCATTTGCAGTGGCAAGAGGGCCCTGGCATGCCCATTCTCTCTTGCTCTCAACCCCAGACCTACCGTGGAGGCTCCACATGGAACCCTGCAGAGAGTGGTGGGATAAGCAAGAGACCTATAACCTCAGCCAATCAGTCAACTCAGGATAAGCCAGTGAGACAGGCATCAACGATTTTTATCACAGCCTAAAGCAGAAGTACAGAGGCCCCTAAGACCTCAACAAAAAAGCAGCCTTAATACTCACCCACCATGACTCAGGGAACTGAGTGGAAGAGGGGGCAGAAAGATTGTAAGAGCCATGGTGGGGGAGAATATCCAGAGACATCACCCACCTCAGTAACAACATACAAAGGGGGTGGCACCTGGTTGATTCCTAGGCTATGCATAACCCCCTACCCCATGGACTGCTCCAGATTAACCACGGAGGAGGATACCCAGCTGATTGGGGACAGGGAGGAGGGAAATTGGGGAATTGGGGACACTAACACATTATTTGCTCATTCAGTGTATCTAAATATGGATAATAAAGATATAATTTATAAAAAATAATTTTAAAAAACCCAAAAAATTTTTAAAATGTGTCATATGATCTTTAGATTTTGTTTAGATAGAAAAGTTATAAATTGCATATTTTAGCTCATGTCAATTCCAGGATTCCAAGATAGCAAGAGTGGATGTTGACTAAGAATAAAGCTCTCCTGATCCGAGGAGGAGAATGGCTTTCCTTCCATGTCCCTGGAGACCAGGGAGGGCGAGCACCTTCATGTGGTGCTGGCCACTGGCAGTGTCCAGAGGTCAAACTTGCTTTAGGAAATGGCTCTTAATGATGGAACTTGAGGCCAGCCCTGGTTATGGGAAAGCGCTACACCGAGTCTGTCTCAGATTTCTCTTTACAAAGCACAGGTGGTCACAACCTCAGGTTCGGCATACTATCAAAACTGGCTGTTATGACTTGGGTAGGTGACATATTTAAGCATTGTGTATATTTCAAGTCTAATTTAACATGGGTTAAATGAGAGGCAATTGGCATCCAAAAGACAAGGTAGGGTTTTGGCCGTGGAAACATGTCTGATAAATAGAAGGAAATCATTTGAAGAATGATCTGGGAGATATTTTTGATTCAGAGAAATATAATTGATCCAGCTCCTCTCAAAGATAAACCTGTACCACCACACCTCACATCCCCAACCTCGATGTTGTCCCTAGGCATCTCGCTATCATCAGAGATGGGAACATCTGGCAGAACCCTGAGTGTTTTTCACAGAAAGAGCAGGAAGCCGCTCTGGGATGCTCTGTGGAGCTCATTGCTGCTCATGAAACACACATGTACTCATACACATATTCATATTCATGTCTGTGTGCAATGGAAGCTCAAGTGTCAAAAGTGCCAAAAGCCTAGAATATGAAAGGCTTGATCTCCAGTGAATGCTGTTTTTGGAAGATGGTGGAATTTTTAAGAAGTAGGACCTTGTGGTAGGAGGTGAGGACATTGGGGACATGCCCTTAAGGAGGGACACTTGGAGCCTCATTCTTGGGAACATGCCCCTCAGTAGGGAGATATTGAAGCCTCACCCCCTCGTCTCCCCGTTGCTCCCTAGCCACAGCGATGTGGACAGCCTTGTTCCATGCTTCCCACCACAGACCAAAAGCAATGGAGCATCCAACCATGAAGGAAGACACCTTGATTTCCCCAGAGCCTGGCTGGCCGTGGATGCTGTTACCAGCACACTGATCTACTGCCAAGAGACCTCACCTCTGTGTTTGCAGGCTTGACATCTGGATCCTTCCTGCATAGTTCTGGTCTCCACCCCTTCCTCACTTTGTCCCAGGAACCCAATTCTCCCTGCTTTCACCCTGGGATGCAATGAATGCCTCCTGGCTCGGGTCCGGCTAGGAAGAGCTGAGACCAAGATCTAGGTGTGGTGGGCCTGCCCTCAGGAGCACCTTGGCTCTGAGTGCTTCATTCCTGGAACAGAGTGCCCTTCCCTGCAGTGCCAGCACTTCCCAGCGTCACCACCCACCACGCCCGACACCTGCCCAGAGAATCCACCCCTGGGATTATCCCCTGCGTGTCTGTGGGAAGAGTGAGAATCATGGGGGGCAGGTCAGGGGAGAAAGTGATGTTATGTGGTGTGATGGCCAAGCCCAAGAGAGGACCAGACCCTTCTAGTGAACTCCATGACAATTTCAGCTGGAAGCCCCATTTCACCTGAACCAAAGCCCTGGCTCAAGCACAGATGCCAGGGATTTGAGCCAAAGTCTTCTGGGTAGCTTTGGGGAGGTGTCTAAAAGAGAAGAAACCCAGCTTCCTCTTGAGACAGGTCTCCTGGCTGAGAGCCTCCCAAACTCCTTCTGCCCACTCATGGCTCCTCTTTGAGCTAGTTTCCAGTGTGCTGAGTTTGCCTGGTGTTTCTATGCAAAACTCAACATGGCTGTTCAGGTTTCTCTAGTAATGACCATATGTGAGGGAATTTAGAAGTCTACCTTTCAGAACAGAGATGTCCGGAGATCATCAGTTCTTCAGCTGGGTGGGGTAGAGCACACCTTTAGTCCCAGCACTTGGGAGACTTAGGTATGAGGATTGTCATGAGTTTGAGGCCAGCCTGGGGCTACAAAGTGATTTCCAAGTCAACCTGGACCACATTGAAAACCTACCTAAAAAAAAAACATTGGGGACAGGGAGGAGGGAAATGGGGGGTACCATCATAAGATTCTGTCATACAGTGTATCTAATTTAGGATAATAAAGATATCAACAATTAATAAAAACATAACAGAACAGCAACATTAAGACCAACCAATCACCAATTCTGTTCTGTCTGTACATGTGAGTAAGTTGTCCAAACTCAGCAAGTTCCTTGGCTGCCAGCCAAGAGCAACTTTCCATCTTATCCCGAAGGCCTGGAAGGTCTCCTCTGTGGGTGAAAGCTGCCATCAGAATCTCTTTGGGGGAGAGAACTTTATTTGTTGAGATAGTGTATAATCAGTAACGGGCCTGTCCATAGGATGTGATCTTCTTTGTAGCTTGAAAATAAACACATAGGGACAATTCCATCTGGTGTGACATGTTACCTCTGTGACAGTTATAGAGGTCATGCATATTTTGGCTTGTCTGATATCATGTCCATGGAATTTTCTGGAGCCAGTGTCTGGGTCTGGGTCTGGGTCTGGGTGAAGGCCTCAGTGGCGTGGTCTCTCTCTGTGACCCAAGAATCTTCAGTAAATTCTCCACCTTACATGACTTAGGACTTCACGAGTTAGCTGGCAGAGGAACCTGGCAGGTAGCAGGGGTTTGAATTGAAGGTTTCTATGGTAACAGACCTCAGGTGACTTTGCATCCTCCCCTCTAGCTCTGAGTCTATTTCTGATGCTCTTCCCCAAAGGGTTCAAGGTCTGTTTGTCCTAAGACTCATGAATAAGGAATCTGGGAAGGTCAGTGAGAAGGCAATGAAAGCCACCATGTTAATCTTGGGACACCAGTACTTAGGCCTCCAAAATCCTCAGGAATGGCCAATAAGTGGAGATGTGTAATATTCATGATATCTGCAATATCCATAGGCATCAGGGAAATTCTGGGTATCATGACAATGAACTTGATTGCATATCCGCGAGATGGCTGAGTTGAACAGGACTGACTTGTAACAAGTGTTGGCAAGAATTCAGGGCTCATGGAGCACTTGGACTTTGCAGGAGGGAAGGTAAGGTGCTACCCACACCTTGAAAAAAATTAATAGTGGTTTCTTAAGCCAGTTTAGCAGGAGTATACTTTATCACAGTGTACAATTCCACTCCTAGGTATTTCTCTAAGACAAACGATGTTAAGCCTGTGAGAAGACGACATAAAAATGTTCACAGCAGGTTTATTCACAGTATCCCCTGAACTTGAATAGCTCCATTGTTCAACAATAGAGAAATGGATAAAGAATTATGGCTCACGAATCCTGCCTGATTCACAGGATTGTTTTCATTTTATTTACTTGTATCCCACTGTAACTGGAAATTAACGAATGGAAAATCTTGGAAGTAAACTGCTCATGAATTGCAAGTTGTTCACTCCTCTTGGGAATGTGAAGGATTTTATGCTGCCCCACTGGGGACATGAATCACTCTCATCCGAGGTATCTTGGTCCAGGTCCCTGTGGGGCTTCTCAGCGTTTATATTCCAGCAACCCTCATCTTACTTAACAATGGACTCAATGGTGCTGACGCACAGAAGGCAGGAAAGCATCAAACATTTTTTGAGGCCATGTTGTATACACAGGTTGGTACTATCTGCTGTTTCAGGTGCCTCCCCGACCCCACCTTGGGTCTTATGCCTTGTGGAAGGAGGAACTTCTATGCATCTGTACAATTTACCCATAAACTGTTGCTGCAACATTGGGGATTCCAAGACTACGACACGAAAGAGTCAAGATAGAGAACAAAAGTAATAATACCCAAGACCAGGATATTGGATGCTTGAAGGGGGAGGCTGGGTGAGAACAAGAGGAAACTTTTTTGGCCAAAGAAAAGTACATATAGAGGCGTATCGGGCACACTGATGTAGACACTTCTCCAAGCTGGTCCGCCATATAGTTCACATATGGGTGTTTTCTTTTTTCTTTTCTTCTTTCTTTTACTTCCTTTCCTTTTCTTTCTTTTTTTTTTGAGACAGGGTCTCACTCTAGCTTAGGCTGACCTGGAACTCATTCTGTAGTCCCAGGCTGGCTTAGAACTCACAGTAGTCCTCCTACCTCTGCCTCCCAAGTGCTGGGATTAAAGGCATATGCCACCAAGCCTGGATCTGGGTATTTCTTTTTTTTAAAAAAATATATATTTATTGTCCATAATGAGTTACATTATTTAGTGGGCAAACAATGAGTTGTTATCCCAAATTCCCGAATCCCCCCCTCCCCCAGCCTCTCCTCAGCTTCGGGACCACCGCTGGGTATTTCTTTTTAAAAGGCAAATATTTTAATTTATTTATTTGTGAGGAGAGAGAAATGGGCATGCCAGGACTTCTTGCCACTGCAACCAACTCCAGATGCATGAGCCACTTTGTGTCTTATGTGAGTGCTGAGGAACTGAATCCAGGCTGTCAGGCTTTGCAACAAGTGCCTTTAAGCAACAAGCCATTTCCCGAGCCCCACATCTGGGTGTTTCTCTAAGTGTAAATTTTGTATAAATAAAATTAGATTTTTTTTAATTTAAAGGGCTTTTGAAGAGCTGACTCTTGACCTAGGATGAACAAGGCCCCAAGTTCAAGTCCCAGTACAACAATAAATAAGAGAAGACAGTAGAAAGAACATTTAGACCAGACAAATTCTACTGCCTAAATACAATACTAAACTGTAGCATTTAAATGTCCACAAAACATAATTGTTACTGTGATTAGTTCTTACATATGGTGTTGATGCAGGAATTTTGGGGTCCACGTGGGGTTCCCTAGATTTATGAACCCCAAGTTATGGGTTCTTTCCTAATCTTTAATGAGAATAATAAAGACTGACTCAAGAAGGACAAATTATGAATTATTGAGTTTACTTGGGGAGAAATCACAAACTGTGGAGTTTATATAAGAGGAATTGGGATCTGAGAAGGAAGGCCAGAACATGCTTTCATGTGGAAAACATACTCAAGAGAGACTGAAATTTTAGCAGAAAACGGCAGTAAAGCAGTGAGCACATTGGGAGCTAGGAGAAACTGAGGATTAGGGTTAGGGCTTTGTGCACATGGAAAGCTCTGAGGAAAGATTTTAAAGGGGCCCAGATCATGTGATAGGAAAAATCTAGGAGAAATACCCATTAGCTTTCGTTCTGTGTTTTCCCATAGAGGGAAGTCAGAGAACAAATTGAAAGCATGTGGAAAACATATTTAAGAAAGATGGGAGTCTGGTAAGAAACTGAACTAGCAGCAGGCACATGGAGAATGTATGTAGAAGAAGTCAGAAAGGAGTCCCAGGCATGCGGTGTGTAGGAGGAAAAGGCAGGTTTCTGAACAAGGAGCACATGGATTGTGGAATCTAGCAGAAATCAACGTTGTGTGCTTTTTCATAGGAGGGAAGTCAAGGAGCAAACAGAGAAAGCTTAGAAGAGAGAAACACATGGCACCTGCCATGGAGGAAGGTTAGTGAAAAGTTAGAAGTTACCCACGCAGTAAATTCAATATGCACATGGTGGATAAATGTAACTAGGGAAAAATTATAGAGCAGAGACCATTAATTAATTAAGAAATGGGGGGTTTCCCATCCTCACCCAGCCAGACTGCTGGGCAAGGAAGCTGATCACATGAGGGTCTCTCAAGAGAACAAGAGTTAGTCAGGAAGAAGCCAAAAGAGCCAAGAGAAGAAAAGGGGGCTTGGCCACACCGTTATAGTGGCTGACTCAGGTAGACAGAGAGATCGGATTGGCTATACAGCTGGAGGATGGATTCCAGAGTCCGCCCACACTTGGGTTGGCTGGGGTGGCATCTTCTATAGTTCCCTCTGGGCCTCAGTCCCTGACCACAAGCTGCCTAAGTAAGCTAGCTTTCTTCTATTCTGTCTCACTGTTATTAAAAAATGTCAGTACATTTAAGAGCAGTGTATGACCTAAATTTTCTTCACAAGAATTTCCAAGCATACATGCTAATTGTCAAGACATCTTTGTGATTGAAAATTAATAATGGCTCACCAAGGTCAACTAAAGATGAGGGTAAGTTGTTTTAAGTCCTTTCAGGTTTTTATTGCAAAATCAGTAATGGGCCCATTCATACATTGTCTTTTTTTGTGGCTTGAAATAGACACATGTGGACAATTCCACTTGGTGTCATCATGTAATATGTTACCCCTGTGACTGTCATAGAGGTCATGGCACATTCTGGCTTATCTGATACCATGCCCATGGAATCTTCTGGAGCCAGTGTCTGGGGCTGGCTCTCTCTGTGACCCCAGAATCTTCAGTCAAGTCTCCACCCTGCACGGGTTAGGACTGCATGAGTTAGCTGGCAAAGGAACCTGGCAGGCAGCAGGGTTTTGCATGGGAGGTTTCTATGGTAACAGACATCCGGTGACATCACATCCTCCCCTCTAGCTCTTCTAAGGACAACTCTCCTTGACCTGCTTCATGTCCTTTCATAGTGAATCTCCTCTCCCCACCCAGCTCCTGTCCACTCCTAATCTTTTAAGATCACAGGTTTCCTTTATCTGGATTTGCATGATAGGCATCACACAGTAGACAGCCTCGAGTCTCATGTCTTTCATTTAAATGATGTATTTGAGATTTATTATTGTCTCATAAATCAGGAGGTCATTCCTCTGTGTTGTGGAGCAATGCTTCATACGATACTGAATCATGGACTAGCACTGTTTCTTATCTGTTCACAGGTCAATGGACATTCGGGTCATTTGATGTTTTGGACCATCATGCATAAAGTTGCTATAACCTTTCCTGTATAGGTGGCGAGTGGGTATATCCTCCACTTCTCTGGGTAAATACCCAAGAGTCAGGGAGGGGAGGGAGAGAAGGTGCCCTATGGTTGTGCCCTCTCCAGCCTTCTTCTGTTCTATGATGACCGAAGGATGCATGCATTATTTCTGCTTGGATGCAGATTTTCTACACAAATGTTTTGCATAGTATTTGGAGGTCAGTTGCCACCTCCACACAGACGTGGAAAATACATCCAACATTGAACACTTCCACCTTACTAGCTGGGTGGGGGGTGCAGAAGGCTCTGTGTTGGTAGTAACAACAGCAATGCCATGATACCCATGCCAGTCAGCCAGAGACACTCCATGGTAGGAGAGTAGCTCATACAAAGCTCATACATGGTAGGAGAGTAGCCTCATACAGAGCATTAAGCATTCACAGTGGGCACTACATACTATTTTGCTTCACCCCTGGCACTTGTCTCCTTCTCCCTCCCACACTGCCCACAAGCTGGCTACTCTCTGGGTCCCTCACCTCTGGCGCAAGTGGAACACAGGAAGCTGAAACTCTATCTACCCCAGGAGGCTTCTTGAGCCTTGGGGGCTCACCATGGACCCTAGGCTTCTGTTGGCTCATCTGTCCATGTGTGAGCACTAATCTCAAATCATGTAACCTGCATGTGGGTGTTAATTCCCGCTCCCTGGACTCAGCAATTTAGTAACCAGTGCATACCAAACTTGCTTTACAAAGGCTACTGTCCATGCTAGAATGACAGAACTAGGCTAAACCACCTGGACAGAGAGAGGACCTTTCTATGAGGATCAAGAAAATGGACCTGGGCTTGAAGTAAATGTGAGGCTTTTTATAAGAAGTCAGGAAAGGACAACAGCTGGCCATCCACCTGGATTCAGGGCAGGACTTCTCTGCACACTGCTGTCTCTAAGCTCTCATAGGGAGCATTGCTTCTGCTTCACATTAGGGCATCTCTGTCTGTTCCATGTTAACTCTGATTGATGGAGGAAAATAGAAAGAAGAAGGCCAAGCAGGCAGGTTGTGGGACCCTTTCTTCTGCCTTCTGACCTTGGGGCTCCACTCACCGTTAGAGAGCTGAGTCTTGGCTCTGGACATAGTCTTGGTGTTCAGGGGAAGTTCCAGGTGTGTTGGGATCACAGCAGACAGGGAAAGAGACCTGGCAAGGCTGACACTCCAGAAGATCATGGAAAGCAGATCAGTGCAGCACCTCTGCCCTTCAATGTCTCACACACTCGAGATGTCGGGCACTTTGTGCCGGGGGTGGGCACACTACTGTAGGCAAGGCAATTCATTTATGTCAGCATTAACTTCATGAATATTAATTTCTTTTTCCAGAACCATAGAGGCCAGGCCTTTTGCTTTATCAAGATGGGGTTTTATGGTGGGCTTGAGAACCAGCTTTCTGGCCTGACTTCCTGGAGGGGCTCCCACTAGGGAGAAGGCAGGAAAAGTGGTCGTGGTCAGGACAAGGAAAGGACTGCTTCTGGCTGCCTGAGAAGAGCAGGGGATGCTGAGGACAAATCTTGCTGCTGTCAAGGCTGTGAGCTGGGCATACAGCCTCATACAGAGCATTAAGCATTCACAGTGGGCACTACATACTATTTTGCTTCACCCCTGGCACTTGTCACCTTCTCCCTCCCACACTGCCCACAAGCTGGCCCAGGAGCAGGCTTGCTTTTTTTTTTTTTGGTAAATCTCAACTGACTCCAACTGAGGCTTGGAAAGAAGTTTTGTGGAGGAGAAATGTGCTGAAGAGGCAATAAAACACTGTGACAAGTGCTTTCCTGCCTCCACTCAGAAGACAGGAGGTGAAGTGTCTGGAGAAACCCAGAAGCATGCATGCAGTGGTCATGATGGTGGGGCCCTGCTCTGGTGGCTTTCATGTAAGTAAGTGCTTCATCCCCAGTCAGGAACAGATGGCTTCCTCAGAGAAACAATAGTTTGCATAGGGGTTCAGCAAGTCTTTTGGCTTTCTGCCAAGGACTTGCTGGAACCGGATGACCTCTTGTTCCTTTGAGGTCATGAGTCACTGGTCCTCCCTTTCCAGCCCATCGCTCCAGTCTTCATCCTCTCTAGGTTTCTGGCAACACTATAGGAGCTCAGAAGGAGACAGGAGGGTCACAGCAACCTGGCTGCACTCAGCTCATGAAGCAGGCAAAGAGCCTTCTGGCAGGTGAGATACGCATTACTCTAGGAAGAGGGTCCCTGCAGGCTTTCTCCTGATAAGAGGCCTAGGCAAAGGTCTGGGCATTTCCTTCCATGCTGTGGTGGTATGAATATGAAAATTCAATGCTTTATGTATTTTGAATGCTTGGTCCCCAGAGGGTGGTAGTTTGGGAAAATTGAGTAACCATAAGGAGGTGTTACCTAGCTAGAAGAGGTGTGTCATTGGGGGAAGACCTTGATGTTTTAAGTCCCACTGGGTATAGCCAGCTCACGCAGACTACTTCCTTCTTGGTGCTACGGAGGTGTGATGCCCGGCCTGCTGTCTGCTTTGCCATCATGAAAGTTTCCCTCAAAACTATCAGCTGAAATAAACTCTTTCCACCTATGAGATGCTTTTGGTCAGGTGTTTCATCCCAAAAAAGAGAAACTGCTCATTGTTGGACAAAGCAATGCAGAACTGCGATATATGCATACAAAATATGTTCTAAAATCTCATAGAACTCCAATGTAACAAAACAGAGGTATGCTCTTATGTTGAATTAAAAACTTAGATTAACCCAAACTACTCAGCTTGAAAATATGAGGCTCAAAAGACACGAAAGAATATGTGCCCATAACCTCCCCCCATCACCACTGGGCCCAGCACATGGCACACACTGTCAATGGTAATTCTCTAGCATTCCCAAAGTGTGGAAACTGAGCCCCATGTTTGACCCAGAGCCTACCCCTGTCTCATTTTCTGACAATGCTAATCTAACTGTGAAGTACTCTTGTATTTGATAATTGAATTATCAGGGAAATACACTCTTTAACTATAGAAGGCAATTCCAATAAACTTTACATGAATTTGTAACAGGAAGCTTTGTGTTTTACTGGTAGCTAATTAGATTATGGATAGATGAAGTTTTATGATGTTAAACCACACACCAACCTCTCTCAGGCACACTGTGTAACTCCAGGGCTGGATGCAATTGGTTCATAAAAGTCAGAAAGTAAATATTTTCAGCTTTGTGGGCAGATGGTTTGTGTTTCATCTGCTCAGTGCATCCACAGTCAAGGTGCAGATGAAAGGACATAGCTCGACTTTTGTCAACACTACCAGAAAGAAATTCTATGCAAATTATGTGTGGAATCTTATACTTCTTAGCAGAAACATTAAAATTAAAAAGTTAAAAAGTTAGTAGGATAGGCCAATGAGACAGAAACCAAGGATTTTCGACACAAGGACCTCTAAGCTCGCAACATTAAAGCAGCCTTATTACTCACCCACCACGACTCAGGGAACTGAGCGGAAGAGGGGGCGGAAAGATTGTGAGAGCCGTGGTGGAGGAGACTGTCCGGAGGCATGACACCCATCAGTGACAACACACTTGGGCCAGGAAGACCGGGATGAGTACTAAGATATACAGGATCCCTTGCCACAAGGACTAATACAGACAGCCCACGGAGGAGGATATACAACTGATCAGGGATGGGGAGGGGGGGAATTGGGGAAGTCGTGATAACAACGCATGGTTTGCACACTAAATAATGTAACTCATTATGGACAATAAATATTAAATTAAAAAAAAAAGTTAGCTGAGCACGCTGGCTCAAACCTGTAATCCCAGCACTCGGGAGGCTAAGAGAGGTGGTTTGAATCAGATGTCCCACATAAATTCACGTGTTCAGAATGTTTGGTCCCCAGCTGATGGCAATTTTAGGGATAGAGCCTTGCTGGAGAAGGTGTAATTTCTGGGTGTGGGTTTAAGAGTGTTATTGCCAGCTCCCTGTGATGGTTAAATTTTGTTGTCAACTTTACCTGTTTAGTAATCTTAGATGGGTCTCTGAGGTTGTTTATAGGAAGCAGCCCTCTCAGTAGGAGGCAGGATGTAAAGAGGCTCAGGGGAGCTAGGAACAAACATCCTTTCCTGGGAGGGAAGTGCAGGAAGAAAATTCCTGAGGCTCAAGGAGTCAAAAAGTCTGGGGAAGAGCAGAGAACCAAGAGAGGAGCACTTGTGTAATGGAGGAGCCTGGGCCTGGGGGGGACAATCAACAGCTTTCAATTCAGCCAATTTTCCACTTAGTGAGGGGGTCCCCTTGTCTGGAACTTGGGATTCAGGGTGAAAGGCACCGGATCCCATACTCTTAGGCTCCCAAGACAAGATGCATTATGGGACCAATTGATAGGGAGGCTACTAAAAATCGAATCCTGGTAATCTAAAATTGTGTATATTTGTTAACCTACAC